>MU871252.1:10755-23266 GCA_036418205.1 Ostertagia ostertagi
GAGCAGCTTACTTTGCGAAGCCCTAGCATTCTTGCCTGGTGATTTTCGTGAACGGTAATGCCAGATCTGCAGTTGCTCTATAGGGGTCTATCCTCCAGACCAAAGAGAATCGTTCACACGACTTCTGCCTGGGTTTTGCCTCTACCTGTTTCCCAGCTAATCAATCTACACGTATTTGATTCTTCTTAGGCTACATATCTATCCAATCTGCAAATCTCCCAGTCACCCCTGATCTTCCACCTTGGATTACTTCTTAGACATCACTTATGCAGGTTCCATTCCTCCTCTCAGTCGAGTGAGTACATGTCGAGCTGAGAACTGTAAATACAGCGCTGGTCGCGGAATGCCTCACCTTGGAGTAGCGCTTGCGATCACTTTAGAACCATAATGCATTAGTTATAGGCTCCTCTATTCGGACCACTCCCTTTTTGTCTTACGTCACCTTCCTCAACACACTGACGACCGCCGTTATTTGGGTATCTCGGCATTCCTTCTAGTATATACTCTTTCCTTAGCAGTCTTTTCTCATTGAATAGTTTCATTATTGGTACGATATATGGTTTTCTGAGAGTGATTAAACATAAGGGTAGTTTTGAATTATAAAAATCCCAATAAATATAGAAAGCGAGTCTCCTTCGTGCTAAAATGTGATACGCAATCGCGTCACACCGTCGTCAATATGTTAAACGCCTAGAGTATGAACCGTAAAGTGCTGCAATTTACTCGAAGCCTTCCGGTGAGCGCCCGCCCCTTGTTACCTTCTTGAAATCACCATTGTTGTAGCTCATGCTATTTATTGTGCAAAAGCTGTCACTGGAGAATGTGGCCTACATGGCCGAGAAAAGCCGCATCCCACTGATTGATTAACCTGCGTACATCTGAAAAGCAAAGGGAATAGCGAGAAACTACCTCCGTTTCACCGACGTACGTGTAGTTCAAAAAGCATCCCACTCCAACATTTTGGGTAATTTTGATACCTACGCGTAACGCAAGGGTATTACCTGAGCTGGGTGAATTGGGCAACAACAAAAAACAAGAAGTTTTTATGCCATATGGTCACCATATTCGAATGCACTCTTTCCTGAATGATTTCTTATTATACCTCTCGTAGCTGAGCGGTCAAGTCTCCCACAAAGAGTGGTTCTCCAACTTAATTTCCGAACTACGATTTCAACAGAAGGCCTATAGCAACAACGGCTAACCTGTTTTTCTTTCTGACCATGAACGCAAGAAGGGGCACTTTTGTGGACAAAACCTTTAACGCTGTAAAAGTTGTCGCGAATACTTTCATAATCTTCTTTTTGCTCTTACTTTTTGGGAAGAACCCTCGTCGTGCTGGAGAATAGTGAATCAGAGGTTTTAATGTGAGCGAAGAGCGTTGCACTTTTGCTGAAGAGCATCGCAATCAAAAGTCGCCGAATCGCATAAAAAACTGGATATTTGGCCATTTTTTGGAATGAGTTTGCAAGTTATAGTGTTTCCTGCAGAATGATCTCTGTAAAGTCTGAAGTGATAGGTTATTAGTCTTTATTCTCGTGTTTTTCAATACGTTACTCTTACTCTACCCACAGAGTATTAAAATGGAGCTTGTTACGGTATACGGTAGAGCGAACGAGTCACCGGACTCTCTCGAGTCGCCGGACTCTCTGCTTCCGGAAACCGGGTGCGCGTCGAGTACAGACCACATACCATAAGTGACGAACGTCCTCCACAAAATGATACTTTCTGCCAAGAAATGATTAGCCGCTTGCATTGTATTTACCAAGTATCAGCTGACAATACAAACCAGTAGTAACCATCTTTAGTTGGAGGCCGTCGTAACTTGTGGTGTGTGATCTGTAGTCGACGCACCACTGGTTACTCGGAAGTAGAGGGCGTTCTACGAACAGGGTGCGGTAAAAATAAGAAGCAAAATAAGTTGAAATAAAGATTACTAGAGGTGTCACATACAAATACTGAAGAAGGCAAAATACGTGGATAAATTTTTGATTTTGTGAAAGTTGCACCATGTCTTCTTTTCCTTCCCATAATTGCACTTGAGGCCGGATGCGTACGAGGGCTCCCTCTAGGCTTTGATGACTTTTCAAGTCCCAAGCAGCTGCTTGATGCTATTCCCCCCCCCTTACAGACTGTCTACGGTAAGCGCCAGTTCTGTCTTTATTGCTGATACCCGGGAGCTTGTTCAGGGCACGCTGTCCAGGGAGAACATTCTAGACCATGCGCACGCAGCTGTATTTACACTCGCTCGTTTAATCCACCCGTCTTCAAAAATTGAAGTTTTCCTACCCATGTCCCTCCAACATTCAAATTCGAAGAACTCGGTGCTCGAGTCGGAAATCGAAACGGGGTCTTATTTTGTTTGAAAATAGGCAGAATGCAATTTGAAGGGGGAGAAGTTATACGAGGGAGAAAAAGCACCAGGCACCATAGAAAGTAGAAACACCATAGAAAACGCTGAAATTTCCTTTGTGAGACCATCCGTGGTGTGAAGGAGAGACATAGCTGTGCGAGGAGAGGGAAGACGCGAGCAGTGCCCCATACACGAGAGCCGCAAACACCAGTATTGCGCGATGATAGAAGATGAACACAACAAACAACCACGTATGCCGCGATTGATAAGGATGGCAGCATGGCAGCACGGTGGCAAGGCCTTGGCGCCGTTGCCTCGTACTTGATTTGCGACAGTGTCGCCTTCTGCGCTAGGGGACCACTCCTCACTTTAGGGGGACATGCTCGACCACTCTCTACTCGTTGCCTAAATGCCACCTAAGGATTGAGTGAAAGGTGAAAGGGTGTAAATGTGACAACTGCAAATTTGAAAAGTGTGACCATAAC
The DNA here is from genome assembly GCA_036418205.1 of Ostertagia ostertagi. Taxonomy (NCBI): domain Eukaryota; kingdom Metazoa; phylum Nematoda; class Chromadorea; order Rhabditida; family Trichostrongylidae; genus Ostertagia; species Ostertagia ostertagi. Next base: position 13,591 of record MU871252.1, read on the forward strand.
ATAGCGCGTGATACAATTCAGTTTGTCGGGAATGTTGCGATGTGCAGTAAGTTTGGGCGTGAATACAGCATCACATTCAAGTGCCGTCCTGATGGAGACCGCGTACCCGTTAACTTGTAGGCAGGGTTAGTTGCCCATTGGACAAAGTCCAACGGGGGGTCGTATTTGGGGGTGGAAAAGAGGGGGTCGTATTTCGCGAGGTAGCGTTAATGTTACAGTAAGGGAAGGGATGATTTTTCATGGAACGGAGAGCGGATTAGGTTGTTGGCCGAGTTGGTTGTGGTAGGTTTTGTGTTTGTGTGCGCCAAAATTTTGCCGTTTCACATTCGATATGTACCCCCCGCTTCGACGGCAATTTTGGAGGAAAAAGTGGGCGGAGTTGGGCTGTGTCGACTGGTCTCAGAATCAAATACTATAGAAACAGCCATGATGGCGAGGGTGGTGGTCAGGGTAGGAGGAAGGGTGGTCGTATTGGGGAGCCTCCTGAGTCTCATGGTGGTGGAGGGGGTCGTGAAGGGTTGACCCTGAGGGGGGGTCGTATCGAGGCCCTCTAGAAGGGGGAGGGGGTCGTAAAATTTTCGAAATTGGTCCAACGTGACGGTTGACCCTGCTTGGAGGTCTCTGGTCATTTCGTGAATGCTTAAGTTCAAAATTGTGACTATACAGGTAACTGCAAATACCGAGTTGCCCTGGGGTGGAGCAATATCCGATCGCTTACTTCCCTGTTGATATTTGATATGAGAGATGTTTCCCATCGAAACTAAATTTCTGAGCGATGGAGACAAGTGGTGGACACTCATGGTAGATATAAGAACAGTCAGAAGTTGTAACCAAAAAAGATAAAATTAAAATCAAAAATTTGAAAAAGTGTTGCAGGACTTTCTTTCCAACCTAATATATGTATTCAGAACGTAGACCAAATGATAGTTATGGCAACACTGAATTATGTGAGGTCAGTTTGTATATTTAACCTGTGCAAATAGTATACCAGTTTGGCTGCGCACGCATTCGCGTGCATGAGACGGGGCTGCAGCGGTAAAATCGGGCCCATCAGTATTTTTGTCTTGATTTTAGCTTTCTGCTCGGTACATCTTACTTACGCCGCAAACTCCGCCCACATCCGGGTGTGCCACGCCCAGCGTTCACATTCAACCTCTACTCCTACTTTCACCTCTGGCATATTTTTTTCAGGTCTCTAAGTCATCTCGGAGCCGAATTATGAGGTCTTGTAAATGGCGTTATGAGTCACGAATTTCTGAGGCAGACCCCGCCCACTTTGGTGCATGGTTAGCCCAACAATGGCATTCAACCCTACTCCATACCTCAATACTTATGCACATTTTCCCCGGTCGCCGGAACTTCTAGGAACCGAGTTATGAGAGCGGTGGCAAACTCCGCCCACATCCGGGTGTGCCACGCCCAGCGTTCACATTCAACCTCTACTCCTACTTTCACCTCTGGCGTATTTTTTTCAGGTCTCTAAGTCATCTCGGAGCCGAATTATGAGGTCTTGTAGGGGACGAAATCGAGCTACGTATCTTTGTGGCAAACCCCGCCCACTTTGGTGCGTGGGTCGCCCACTGATATCAGTCGGCTATCATCTCTTCCCCAACCTTTTTCTACTTTTCTCCCATCTCTGGAACTTATTGGAACCGAGTTATGAAGTACCGTGGCAAACCCCGCCCACTTTGGTGCATGCTCCGCCCGCCAACAACGGTTGACCCCTTTCCCTCTGCCAACCCTCATACGCTTTTTTCCCGGACTCCGGGACTCCTAGGAACCGAGTTATAAGCCTAATTGCAAACTCCGCCCACTTTGATGTAAGCCACGCCCATCCCTGACATTTAGCTTCCCCTCCCCTCCTGACCTCTATCCGTTGTTTTCCGGTCTCTAAGTCATCTCGGAGCCGATTTATGAGCTCTTGTAGAAAATGCTGTCCGCTTCACGACACGCTCCGCCCATTGTGGGCGGGCCTCCGTTCACATCATGCGTGGTGGAAATACCTTAGGCATTGCTCCCCTGCACTAATTTCGTTTCCTGGTCTGTAGGCTTCCTCTTAACCGAGTTATGAATATTTTCACTGAGCACCCATTTTCTAGAGAACGCCCCGCCCACCGAGGGTGGGTCTCCTCAGTTCGATCTGGCTTACCAACCCACACCTATGCCCACTTTTGTCCCGGTCTCGAGGCTGTTTTGTGACTGAATTTGAAATCAACCGATGCACGCCACGCCCACTGTGGGCGGGGCTCCGCTTGGCTGATGTGTGTTTTTTACTTCTAGGGATATGGTATACCCATCCCAAACTTGACCTGGACCCTGTAGGTTGTTGTTCGCTTGATACCGAATTTCGTGACAGACGGACAGACAGACATAGCGCATTATATATAGTAGGGATATTATTAACTTCGTATACGAATACAATTATAGTAATTAACATTACTTAGTGACAAATTGTCCGATACATTAAAAAGAAACAAAAGAAAGAGTCAATCAGCGATTAATATTTGCTAGATTTGTAGCCCAAGCAACAGAGCCTTTATTCCGAGAAAAAAAGCGGAAAATGCATACAGACTTTCGAAGCGACATTGAAGGAATCTTCCACGGAAAAGCTCCGCCTCCATTACCACAGAAAAACGATACCTTAGGCCCCTAGCCTCATGAGCATAGCAAAAAGAACGGAACATAAGCGTTAGTTTCGATAATACTAATCCTACACACAAGACAAAATGATCACTCTTTCCGTGGAAGATTCCTTTAAGGTATCGTTTTCTGTGGTAATGAGGGCGGAGCTTTTTCCGCCCTCATTACCACAGCGAACGATTTTTTTCCGTGGAAGATTCCTTTAACAAGACCGAGGCGCACCGGCCCTAGGATGCAGCATAGACCCCGCCCAGCAACATTGAGCCCGCCCACAAATAGTGTCACCGCGTTTTGCTGCTACTGGGGGAGTGCTTTATTTTCGGCCTTCTTCCCGGTTTCCCGTTTCTCCATTGCTAGCGTTACACTTCCCATCTTCACTGTCGTTGGTAAGCGCAACAGTATCACAACAACAGCATCAGTTCAACCCCAGGCTTGGCCTTTGAGTCACAGCAGCATCCCTTTGATCTGGATCAGCTGAGAAATTCATGAATTTTCAGCTTCCAAATACGTCTGATGCCGCTTCAGTAAATGCCAGTGAGATTCTCGATTGCCATAGAATGGGTTAATTTCCACTTATTCAATGCAGTCAATTAATGGAAACTCACAAAAATGCATTAGATGGCGGCCATTCGCTCATTTGAGTGTGGAGCTGAGCTTGTGAGCTAACGAATGGGGAGCCTATGAATACCAGACACATTTTTCACTTGAATTATAGCTGGATAAAACGGCTGATCTAAATGAGTAGTTTGCGGATTATTCGCTCGCAGTAGGGGAAGTTCAGTGAACGCACAGCTGAAAACGTCAGCGAAACCCAACAAAAGTCGGCTTCATTGAAGATTTTCACGCTTCTATCTAATCAGAGCAACTGAAAGCAGGACATGTAATTAAAACGTGACGGAAAAACTCGCTGAATTACCAGTTAATCGCGAGATTATCCATGAAATTACTTCCGATCGCGCATGATGTAGAAAGAAAGCGTGCCTGAATGTCGTATACGGGATGTGTGAGCGAAAAACAAGGAACGGCAGCATTTGGTGGGAGAACTTGGGTTTGTGGGGGGTAAAGGAAAAATCGGCGATGGCCGTGCCGGAAGGTGCGCATCAGTCATCCGACTAGGGAGTTGCTTGGCATTCACTGGCAGGAAAGGTGCAATGTATGAAGGCTCGGATTAGAGTGTAGAAGGGGTAAATGTGGAAAATCTAGTCAACAATAAGCAGCCTTTGATAGATGCGCATCGCTGAATGTGTAAATGACAAGTTAAGGCTTTCAAGTGACTATACAAGACGAGTGAAACTCACAAACGAATAGTAAACATCTTTTCCCTCAATGCTAATGTTTGGTAGCAGTAAGAGATCCCACGTTTTCTGGTAAATGGTGTGGCAAACTCGCACAGGAACAGGAATGATCCGTTGCAATTCTTCTTTGTATCATCCCTTGGGGCGTCAGTGGTATTATGGCAAAGGGCACGTTACCACGCAAGCGGTCCGGAGATCAAATCCTGGGTCGTGAGTCGCCCGGGCCAACCAAGCCTTCCATCCCTCCGGGGTCGGTTAATTGGTACCAGACTTGTCTGGGAGGATAAAAACACTGACTTGTACATCGGCTGGCCCCGCAAGTCATTGTATAGGCCACATCGCATTCAAACGCCACTACGAATGTACAAATGGAAGTAGAATGCGTGCCAAAAAGGGACTTGATCAACAGCAAACGCTTGATCCCTTGTTATCCATCCTTATCAGCTCCTCGGGCACAACCATAAGGAAAAACAGAAGCATTCAGAGAAAGGGTATGACCGTAAAGGCTCGATCTATTGGAATAAATACGTTTACTTATTCGGAAATTTCATATTGTTTACGCTTTCGATTTTTTGATTGACAAGGAAATGCTTACCATGTAAAGAGCGTGAGCACAAAAATGTGGGCCATGCATTAAGCTGAATTGCCCCCAGCCGGGCCATTTCCTTTTTCGTGATTCTTCGCCTGGTATGCTAGTAAAAACATGGCGTGTTCCGCGTTCCAGATATCAGAAAATTGGTAAGTAGGCATGATAAATAGTGAAAGTATCGATATTGAACAGTAAAATAGTATGCCTTTGAAAAAACAGCAGAAGTCAGGAAAGGACCAGAGAGTGCAACAGTCTAGCTTTTACTTACTGAGCTTAGCACTAGTTTCTTTAGCGTTTATTGACAGCGCGAGATCGCCTTTTCGAATTTTTGCTAGCGGGCCTTTTCTGGCTAGAAAAGATGAGTTAACCTATTAGAAGGTGCCAGTAGCCCAGGCTCAGCTTATAAAGCATCAATCCTAAGTCAACCTGGCAGGGTCACAGCGCTCGTAATGTAGTGGATGCAAGGTTGACTAAAAATGAAAGAAGAAGCAAAGCAAAGTGCTGATGAAGCCCTTAAACAAGAACTGCCTTCTCTCTCCCTGGAAGGGGAGAAGGATTGTCCGGAAGAGAGTTGTCGGACAGAGCTTGCTTTATAGCTCCACTAAACCACCTGTACCTGAACTAGCCACTATTCGTCACCTCGTAATCTCACTTTGAAAGGCCCTCCAGTTGTCGTGCACTTGCGAACTCCGTCAACAGCACACTATGTTACTCGCGCTCTACTCTATCCTACACCACAAAATAACTTGTTCGACACTGCATCATCTGGGAGGTTCTCAGTCGAGGTTTCGTTGCCCTCATCTTAGTAATTTAAAGGCACAACCCAGGCAGAGGTCGTGTGAACGCTTCTCTTCGGTCTGTAGTATAGAACCCTAGAGGACAATCACAAATGTGGCGTTCACGTGCACGGAAACCAACCGACGAAAGCTTGGGCCTTGCAAAGTAAGCTGCTCAAGCTGCTTCTGCCAAATACCGCTATCGCGCTGTTTATCCGAAGTGCCTTCACTCATTCGCTCAAAATGTTCGACTAGTAGAAGAAATATTCCGACGAGTGATGGTTAAGCACTGTATTGGAACTTGACGGCTAAACAGGAAGCGAGCCATTTCCGGTAAAGCTATTCCGATAAAATTTAGTAATTCCCAGGAACGAGTCGCCTTGAAAGTGTTGTTGTATCTGACATCCGGCATCAAAGCTTTTTCAGCTATATCAGCATGAACTAGCCGGCAGGCAACATTAAGGATAAAAAAGGATAAAGCATTTGCCGTTGATCAATCCCTTTTGGGATGCGGCACGCATTCTACTTCCATTTGTACATTCGTAGTGGCGTTTTGAATGCGATGTGGCCTATACAATGACTTGCGGGGGCCAGCCGATGTACAAGTCAGTGTTTTTATCCTCCCAGACAAGTCTGGTACCAATTAACCGACCCCGGAGGGACAATACGATGAAGGCTGTTGCGCTCAGGCGACCCCAGACCCAGGAATCTGATCCTCGACCGCTCGCCGTGGTATAGGCATCAGCCCCAGCCCTATACCACTTCCGCCACAAGGATGAAAAATCATGCATCGAACTGGCCAGCGCATATACAATATGTAGCTCTTCTAAAAGCAGATGCATATGCTTGTGCTACCGAATCGGTTTTTTTGGAAGGATACGAGGTTTATTCTCGTGTTTACATTCTTCATTTCTTTCCGTGGCAAGCACGCGTGAAGCAGAGCTGAAATAGCTGGTCTTCCTGCGAACATCAGAACAGGTAGTAGAGATAGATCGGCCAGACAGAGAAGGGAAAATACCTATGAAACATCTAAGAAAGCATGATCTTCTGTAGAGCAGAGACCGTGCCCTACTTTGTGCCACCATATTTATTTTCTTCGCAGTACGTTCCCATAGACGTGTCTCCCTAACAAGGGAGGTCTTTCAGGGCAAGGTGCGCTTTTTGGAAAACGGTTTAGTACATGTTGTAGGGACGCATGTATGGACCACAAAACCATGTTTCGTTTTCGCTGAACGGTTTTAGTAGTACCAAAAAAGTGGAATAATACTCTTGATGGTTCAATCCCCCGCGGCGACTAAATTTTGCAATCAAGGTTGGCGGCCACTTGTTGGCTTCAAAATGGTCCTGACGATGAATTTGACATCTGATTTTGATATTTAGCGCGATTTGGCACCAAACCGTAGGCGCCAACCCAAATGCAAAATTTAGTCGCCACGGGGATCGAACCCTTAACAGTACCTTATTCTTTTTTGGTACTGCTATAACCGTTCAGCGAAAATGAGAACATGGTTTTGCGTTCCCTACATGCGTCCTAACAATATACAAACCCGTTCTGAAAAAGCGCACCTTGCCCTGAAAAGTGGATGAGCCATTATTAGTTGGGTATAGGCTTAGACTTTGCAAACAATCCCTAGCGAATCACGTGATTGGTCAGGCGATACGACAGCGTTTGGTCACCAAGCACGGTCAGCCGTGTGTTGGTACAAGTACCAATCGATGGGGGCGTATTTGGTCGCACGAGTAGGGGGCTTCATAAGCGCGGTGATCAGCAGAGGAAATCGAAATCGACTTCGAAATGCAGCGGTGAATTAGATGCCCAGCGCAGGCACGGCGCACACTATGGCAGGGATTGGGTGCAAGTTGCTCTAAATTCGAGCTATCAGTAATAAAAATCGCCTCAGAAGGATTTTGATGATTCTGGTGTAAAAGAAACGAGCAAAAATTGCAGTGGTATAGAGGATGGACTTCTTGAAGAAAAAAGAAAATTTTATAAGATTTTTTTTTTCGAAAGAATGTTTTTCACACTGACGCCTAAAGTTGATTTTTGGAAGAACATAATCGTACTTTTTTATTCGATCCCCGTTTTGAATAAGCATTCCATTTTCAGAAGCGTGACCCATTAAGTTTGTCACTACTGGCTCACTCTTACCACGGTAGGGTTAACCCCGTCGCCAAGTCTGACGCCTGCCTGACAGCGGGGATTTGCACAATACTCACAAGCACTCCCGTGGTGTTTTTTTGTAGGCGCGATTGGATTGTTGAACCAAAGTACATTGCGGCGTCCTATGATCATGAAGACGCCGTACCCTGCCGTTGCAGTTCCATTCGACTGGATGAAAGGGAAGAAGGAAAAAGACGGAGAATGGCTAGAATGAAAAATGACTGGGACAACCCAGGCAAGGATGCAGAAAAAAAATCTTTTCAAAAGTGACAAAAGAGAGGAGAAGTGGGCTTGGTAGAATATGCAAATTAAGAATTTGAAAATGGTTGATGTCATATGCAAGCCTGAAAATAAACGAAAAGACGGAGAGGGGGTCACAGCGATAGACGAGGAGCTTCGTGAAGAGCGGGCGAACATTAAAAGCACTCTAGAGTAGGAGTGCTTTCCATTTCCTGGACAAAACTTTCGTTTTCTAATTGCACAACTTTATAACCTCTTCTTACTTAGGAACCAAAACCAAGCATGCTGTGAGAAGCTAGAGCTGTCACTGCTCGTGCTCCTCATCAAGACAGCATACAGCCATAAAAGGCGACATCACAACGGCAGAATGAGTTCGAAAAAGAGATGGAATCATGTCTTCCCTCGTTCTTTCCCTACCCACCGCCCATAAAGGCAAACCCCGGGATTAGCCCGACTTGTGGGAAGGATACCGCGAGGGAAATTGTAAGGTCCCTACCTACCTAGATCACTCCAGCTTCGCCGCAAAAGTTGCGCGGTTAGGGCGCTAATCCTTACGGGCCTGCAACCATCGACCCCGTTGCAACGCTTCCCACCCACCTCGATATCGGCGTGCTCTCTCGAACGGCGTGATCTCTCGCGTGTTTTGTCTTCTTTGACCGCCCTGCCTCGCCATCGTTCCACATCCGACCTTTTTGAAGGTTAAGGCCTTAATTTCAGCGATCCCAAAGATTTCTCTAGCTTTCCTTTCCACTTTCAGGCCGTCCCGCAGCTCAGTCATCATTACGAAGCGCTCTTATCACCGGTTTTATCCCGGGCTTGCCTTTAACCAGGGAATTTTCCTCCCACGGAACTTTGTAAGGAGACCTACACACATCGGTAACTTTGTGAGAAAGTTGTGAGCCTTCGAAAGTTGCAAAGAACGCTAATGATGAGGTGCAACCTGATGAAACACGGTTGCTTTTTGCCTGGATTTTGTTCTATAAGGGTAATGGGTGCCCTGATTACGAATATGAGACTCGTTTTTGGCGCAGAGCCACGGCGACTGTGATTCCACCAGGTAAGCTCGCCTCAGTACGTTTTTTGCCAACTTTGAAGGCTCATAACTTTCTTAGGAAGTTCACGTAGCAGTTTTAGTCCATATTTGTATCAGTTTGTAATAAGAGTTCAAGACTATCGGTACATCTAGGTGATCTTCCAAAATTCCATGGGAAGTCCAAAGCATTTTCTTACGAGTTCTAAAGTGACTCGGACAAAAAATGTCATTTTTCTAATAAAGCTTTTGATTTTGTATATAATTGAACCATTCAGTTTGTAAAGGTCACGTGCGACCAGTACTGGATAAGGACTGATCGTCGAGATTAATTGAAGCCATAAAGGCCAAATAGAAATAAAGTAGGGAGTTAGGGAAACAGAATGAGGATGCCTGCGGGACGAAATGAATATGGCTGTCGGTCGCATATAATTTTGAGGCATAAAACAAGTATGTTGCAATTATTTATGAAATGTTTCATTATGCCGCTGGGCACTATAGTACTTGGTGCAAGAGGTAAGGGTTTTATGAGCTCTTGACCTCTAAAGATGGATGGTGAGGGTGCTTTGGAATGTTGGCGAGGATCCAAGTAATACACGAACAGACGATGCTGTACGTTTTTTATAGCTGTGTTGACTACAGAAACACAAGGATAGTGGTCATTAAACAGAATCATAAACTGGAACAGAGCGCGATGAATTCAAGGTAGCAACATATTCCACAGAATTGCCTCATCCGTAGTGCAATAATAACTTAGGACCGCATCTGCACCATGTGCAGGACGCTACCGCACGGAAAAGTACTGTAATGCTTGAATAATGCAGCATTTTTCTCGATCGAAAATTTATTGGAAATTTTTTCGAGCACAGAAAATATCCCTGATCTTCGTTTAGGCAGCCTACCTCGGCCATGAGTTTCTAGCAGCCTCTCCCGAGCGGTCCTATC
>MU871253.1:0-15282 GCA_036418205.1 Ostertagia ostertagi
TCCTAACACCTAGGGGAACGGTGCATTTTCTCGTAAATATTTTCTATGATTCCAAACCTCAGCGTGGCTGCTTAAAGCCGGATTTGCGATGATGAATAGAACCCAGTGAGAATTATGTTAGAGGTGATCAATGATGCACGAAAAAATACCAAGAAAAATGACCTAGAATCAGGGAAATGGGCCTTTCCTTGCTCTTAATTCCCGCCTTAGTGCGACTGTCATCGTTGCTGCCCTCTTCAACGCTATCCAATCTCTCTCCGTTTGATGCGCCAGAGGCCCAGACAGCGAGAGAGGGGGCGTGCCGTGCTGGTCGTGCCGCGGATAAGGCCATGTCAGATTGCCGGGGTATTGTTGCGTGTCTCAAGTAAGTTTTCTACCCCTTCATTGTCCCTTTTGTGGAATCCTCCTTTGAAGGAACATTCCGCGATTGAATAGGTGAACGCTACAGCGGTAAACGCTACAGCGTTCAGAAATGGAAACTTTTACAATTATTTGCCCATTAGTGATGAAAGAAGAGTCAGGAGTGGTAGAACCCTTGAGATCACATTGTACGTCGGTCAAAGGGGGAGCGGGCTTGTGCTCCATTCTACTGCAATCTTATTGGTCGGCCCGATTTCTTTACTGTATTTCACCATATCGAAAGAGCCACAATCAGTGAGGCACAAAACCTCATACGACTGACAAATGCGATTTTAATGATTTTTAGCAGTTTTTTTTGCATTATTTCATTACTGCAGACTGTATACCTCTACCATCTACGTTCATTTTCGAGCGCAGTAACCTCTCCCTCACCACCAGGGTCGGTCCTATCGTTGTTACTTTTTCAAAAATTTTTACGACCCCCCTCCCCCAAGGTGGATTTGATACGACCCCCTTTTCGACACCTCGACCACCATCATCCTCTCTATAGTATTTAATTCTGGTACCACTCAACCCACCAAACTCCGCCCACTTTTTCCTCCAAAAATGCCGTCGAGCGGGGGGGTATATAGCTACTCTGAAACGGTAAAAATTCTCGAAAATTTCCTATAATTTCCTCTATTTCCACCATTTCACCCCTACTTTTACCCAATTTTACCTATCTTCCCACAACCTCATTTTCATTTTCTAGGGAGGTATATACGCACGCTGAAACGGCGAATTTCTCTCTCATAACAAGCGCGTCCCTTTACCACCCAGCCTACTACTCGTGAAACGCACTTTCCCTGCACAAATATCATTTCACGCTATACTGACAGCGGATAGCGACCCCCCATTCCTATCAACTAAACATCCAGGTACGACCCCTTCCTTCTGTTACTCAGTAAACACCGAGGAAATACGGTTAGACCACTGCTCTACCACGGCGCCCCCCCCAATCTTTCATCCGTGGAATTTACCATCTACCATTTATCCCCTAATAGCCAAAGGTCCGACTCATGTAAGGAACCACGTGTTTTTCCATCGCCTTACCCTTTCGATCACTGCAGAGCGCTACCTAAATCGTCATGTCAGACACACAACGAGGCCTGCATTCTCTATGAGTTCGGACTTGTTTTCAGGGATTTCGCATTGCAAGACTAGAGGCTATTTCGTTTTTATCATTCATATGGGAATTCGAGGATCGTGATAAACTAGTTTGAGCCTGTGAATAACGTGGCGCATCTTGCTTTCAGCACAATGCCCTTATCTTCCTCTTGCTTTTTCGAACGCTATTTCATTTTCGGGTTGCATGTTCCGGCCATGTTTCTGGTTTTTAAGCTTCTGCCCTCCCTCACGATTGCCGTTAACCGAGTGAGGGTCCATGACTTTATTTTTTATCTTATTTATGTTCTTTATTCGAATGCGCCTCGGAAATGGCGTCTTTTTTGTCCATTTGTCTTTCCTTCTTTGCTTGTCCTAATAGGAAGTTTTTCTAACAGCCCCGTGCCTTTCGAATTTGTCTCCGCCTGCTCACACTCCTCGTAGCAAATGTGATTGCTCCGTGCTTTCTTGTAGCTCTTCTTTCACGGAACCTTGGCTATATTAGGCCCTATACGCAAGAAAACCGTCAAAATCAACGGAGGGAAATGAAGGTTGCTTACGCCCCCATGTGTCCGCTCCGCAAGCCGAAAGCCTTAAACCGAGCATACACGTGACTGTAACGCCATTGTCACACACAGACCCCCCTTGGATGCACATGCACAACGATCATTCTGGTTGTTGACGATAACGATAACGGTATCATATCTAGCACGCTCTCTATCGCACCCCTTTCCACATCGATAAGTCTTGGTTTTTGCTGAACGGAAGTGGATTTCGGCGCCTTATCACTCCGTTGATAAGGCGCCACTGCCACTGAAACTTCACGTGTTCTAACATTGGGCAGGACCCTATCCACTCCAGTACCTTTCCTTATCGTCCTATGAGAATTATCGTGACCACTTCCTTTAAGAAGTTTCTTTGAATTTCGTAGTTTTAAGAGCTAGTGCATTAACTACGTAAATGTTGCTAGTTATGCCAGCAAGCGGGTAGATTTTCATCCATGCCGTATGAGTCTTTAGCTTCCGTATATTCTGTGCGATTTACCTCTAATGGGAATTAATTTTTATTAAAAATGGCGAAGGAATGAAAATGAAATGAAAATGTTGCTGTCATGCTACCACACTTCGTTTTGCTTAACACTCATTTATCATTCTATGCTGATTACAGAGTGGGTGTCCTCCTCCGACTAATAATAAGTGTATTTCACCATTAATGTTGAGCCCTTTTTTACGCTTTCCATTATCGTGTTCTTGGATTGTAAGGTTGTTAAAGGTCGGTTTGCAAGAGTGGTGAAAATGCATAATTGTTGAAATATGGGACCTTCTTGCAACTCCCATCGATAATTGTTCATCACTAATGAAGTTGCGAAAAATTAAGTAGCTTCAGGAGGATGAAATTATTGACTGCAGTAGTTTTTGGTAGCTGGAGATGGTGTATAAACAAGCATCGCCATTTGCACGTACACGTTGTTCAAAATCCGGCCATGTAAGCTTTTTTCACACTGGCTTTGGTCGATTAATGTCAAAGCCCTACGGGAGAGAGAAACACTTATTCATTCAGTTCGCAGTTCATTTTTAGGCGAAACTGCTTCCAAATGTCACCACAAATTCGATTGTAAGTGCAATGCGCGGCGCATACCAAAAAGAGTTTGACGTCAGTGCTTTCTTCTGAATGTTTAAGCGCTTTTTTGTATATTTGGCTTCAATAGGAGAGTAGGTAACTCTCTAACCCACCACAAACACTCTTCCCTTCAACTCATTATTTATTTATTTGTTTGCATACAGAGTGCCGCCAGCACAAAAGGAACGGGTGCTTAAGCAGTTCTTTTTTTAGACAACACGAATTTCAGAAGACTACTCGCATTTGCTTATGAACGGTTGCTTTGAATGGGGCCTAGTTTTCTGGAGAGCCTTTGGAGTCACTGCTGTAAGATCAAGGAGGTTTATGTTGTGGATGAAAGGGCTTTTATTAGGCACTCCTAAGGCCAAAAACACTCCTGTGGCGACCTCACGTTCGGGTTCTGCCAGAATAAAAAACAATTTTGAGTCCTAAACGCGTTTTTAATTTGTTATCCGCTGCTTGGGTGCAGTTCACCATGCAAAGCTTTAGCTCAAGGATGCTGGGTCATGGGCTCATACATCCACCAGACGCAAATCAAACCGGACCTCTCCCTTCCATGAGATAGCCAAGCCTCTCTGCATGCTACTTTGATTGGTTTCCACGCTTATTCTCTTTCCGAAATGTCTGTCTCACGGCAAAAACGCCTACATCCATTTGTAGTCGGCTCGAGGTATGCCATGGAAACAGCAAGTCACAAATCCTTTGCTCATTTCCGCTGCAGACAAACGTCCGTGGTTCTAATGTTCTCTGTACGTTTTGCAACGCCCCCCCGCATGATTCGAAAAAGATTGTATTTGCTTTTATTCCATGTTTTTGTTTGCGGACTGGCATCTACAGCAAAAAAACTCCAGTCGATATTATGTTTTGCGCGTTCGTTGTTTTGAATGATCTAATGTCTGTGTAGAAGTGGTCATTTTGTAATATCACTCGCGCGCTCATTAAGATGAATCCTAAGTAATCTTCAGCGAAAAAATTATGATTCTAACCCGTAAACCACTGGCTGAGAACCATCATCTACGATAAGAACGAAAAAATTGCTTGTTTCGGTAACTTATCAACGAACCTGGAGATGGTATGCGGTTAAAATTCCCGCCCCGTTGGGACAAACTGTTACAGGTGCGCTGGGCACGACAACGGCTCCACACATGGTGCCGTCACTGAGAATCTTTTGCTCTTTTATCTTGGCAATAACATTTCCCTTTTCTACTGCATGCTGTTCGATCAACCCATTTTGTCTATGTTCTCTGAAATCGAACGCTCAATCCGATTCTTTCAATGCATCGCCCGATACGTGACCGCCTCAGGTCGTACTTCTTTCTATGCCTTCCCTCTTCCCACCCGACCTGACTTCGTTACCCACGTCCAATAGGAAGTCGGTCTTTACGTAACCTTCTCAGAAACTGAATTTTCTTGCGTGAAGCTGTGTACATTGTCTCTAGTGATCGCAGCTGACATATTTATGTTGGAAAGAATGGAAGAAATTTCCGAGGACGATTCCTTTGTCATCGAACCTTCTTTGGTGGACTAAACCCCTCAGCGCCCTGGATTTGTGGGTGGGATCACCTCTCACGTTCGGCCCTACTGATTGCGTGTCGAGACGCAATCAAAACCGGAACGTCCTCCGGTAGTCCTGGAGTAAGCATAACCAGCGCTTTGGCGGAGCTGTTGGACCTAGCTGCATCACTTCGTCATCACTCTCCTACCCTACCAAACCGAGTTGAAGTAGTCCGTCGACCTCGGGACCCCATCCCCCCCAACATTCAGCATACGGCAAATACTTTATCAAGCTTACGCAGTTTACAAAAGGACTCAAAAGATATCGAGCACTTAGACTAACCCGAACCAAGGGTAACATCCAATGAAGTTGTTATGTTTATAATAGAAACAAGTTGAATCAAACTATCTATTTATTATTATCTTGATTAACGACGTTTAAATCGAAATTTTAATTTTTCTATTTTCTTCATCATAAAATAAAACAAGTTGTTGAGACGATCTACCAAAACACCAAAAAGCCTCGGCTTCAGCTATCTACGGCCCCGCTAACACAGAATGGTGATTGTGGTGGAAACTAAAGAGACAATCGTGGATTCAACCGAGGAAATTACCGCTGTTCTTGCTTCTGGCTTCACTTTCATCCATAACTGAACTGCAAAGATGCGTTCGTTCTTCGTATACAGATCTGATGTCTTGATCGATTAAAAGAAAAGGGGCCAAACGTCAATTTCATACTGTGAAGATGCTGATGCTCCAGTACTTGTTGGACCTTACACATCCAGATATCCTTTATCACGGAAAACGGGGACCGATGTGGGCTGCAGCAATGACATACACAATGCGGAAGACACAACTCCAGTGGAGGGTCTGTCGGAAATTTCGAAATTGGGCTATCTCCCCCTCCGTCGTGGTCATCGATGGTGGTCATGGTGCTGTTTGTACATCTTGGTACACTGCGAAACACCACTGCTAAACCTAATACGCGTAGCAGGGGTAGCTTACATACTTTTCAAAGTTCATCAAATTTTGTGGAAAAAAAAAGCAAAACTATTTTCCCAGTGTTCCTACAAAGACTTATGTTTATAGCTACCACTCCTTCTTAAAATCACCAACTGGGGGAAGGGGGATCGTATTGCGGAGCCTTGTGAAACTGATGTGATGTTGGGGGGGGGGGGAGGGAGTTCATAGAGACCACCCCAAAGGAGAAGGGTCGCAAAATATTTGAAAAAGAGCGAGCGTGACGGTTGATCTGGCCTCTTGTCGCGTATTCGCCGGATAACGTTGGGAAGAAGAAGAGCTTCAGTTCCCTGGTGTACAATTTCGCAACCAGGCGATTCCCGGATCATTACTTAATCTTCAAACATTTAAATAACATATTTCGGACCCATGTGGGAAGTGCAGTTCAGTTGTTTTTGCTGCCCGAAACGAGCGAGACTTTCAATGAATAGGAAATGAAAGGGCCTCGGTAATTTAAGGAACAACTAGTTGTGAGCGAATGTTCTAACTCTTCTCCTTAGAACGAAATGTCGGGTGTCTTATACTTGAAGCTGTGTAAACCTTTTCGTTTATATTGTTGTGGTCTGTGATCTGACCTTATGCCTTTGTGACGTAGAACTAATCCGTTCATAGTTTATATTTTTTTGAATTTTCAATTTTAATTTGGATCTGGCCGCCGTTCCTTCTGACTGCTGATCGTTAATGCATATTGTTTTGCCCTCAAATAAGCGTGCACCATTACTCTAATGCTTCAATTGGGCGAAAACTGAATAAAAATATAAAAAATAATCTATACATGGGAGAGAAGAGCTTGTTACAGAACAAAGCTGGATTTCTGGCCAAAACCTTAAGTGCCGATAAACATTTTGAAGGCTGAAAAGGGAAGCATACCAACTTCAGTGTCTTCTTCTTCGTATAACTTCGTATAATGTATGTCCAAAATCCCATTTCTTTTGATTTTATATGAAGTCGACTGCTCCGATCCGCTCAAATTACATCTGTGTAAAAAGAAAGTAGGCATAGGCTATAGTGTCAGGCTGACTATTCTTTACAAATTTATCGCATCTAAGCTTAAGCTGCGTTCACCATGGATCCGCATTTCGTGAGAACGTTTCTATGATCTTTTCTACCACAAACAAGCCTTCCCAGAACCGGCGACAGACCACTCTCCACCTTTTTCCTCCCCAAAGTAATATGTCGGACTTCCTCAACAGCCGTTAAATTTTGCATGTCAGAATACGGTTCGGTGACCATTCACTATTCGCCCTGCGCTAGCCTCTGTGCTCTCCACCGTAACTTTACACTCGCACAGTACAGAACCGAAAGCAAGCAAAGCAAGTCCCTATGGGGGGCCCTTGTTGGCGTTTCTGCGTGCTGGGTCCGCTATGCTGAATCTAGGGAGAAGGATGGTCCCCGCGAAGTCGACCGAACTCCAGTCGTAACAGTAGAAAAGTGAATGAATCCAGTTGTCAGCTAGAGTCAGCAGTCTCCGTCAAAAGGCTGATTTGCTTACCAGAATCAAGCCTGGAGACAGGATGGAACTGCACGCTACCTCATCTCTTTAACCCATTCGCGACCGCGCAGGATTGCGCAATAGCAGCAGCGTCAGAAGATTTTTCTTCAATAAAATCCGAGTGAAGGGAGATTTCCTCTGCCCAGGGCTGGCGTAGATGAGCGAGGGTATGAAGATTCTTTCCATGGAAGAAAACTTTCCAAATTCCATTTCAAGCCCTGCAGCCACAGTAATACCATTGTCCCGAGTGAGAGCTTTGTCAGCCACCGGTGGCTGACATTGTCAACGCGAATGGGTTAAGGTATTAGTCTTTGCGGTATACATACATCCTCCAGAGAACGCCAACCTTCCCAGAAAAGGAGCTGTACGTCATTCGAAAAAAGGGCAATGGTGATGATACTGCGGTCTTTAAGTTTATGCATTGTGTGAGACATTTAATGCATAATGGAGTATGTATGAACAAATATGTCGAATTTAGCAATTAATAAATACCAAAATGTACCCTCCAGTTAATTTGAAAGAACTATTACTCTAGAACTTCATGGTGTCCTTTCTAACTTTTACAATGCAGTTCTCTCAGACCATCTAGTCAATGTCGTAGGGTCATCCTTCAGGTCCTCAAAGGGTTTCTAACTCATTTGCCACAATTTAACCTCATCAACCGAGGCTGCAGCATTGAGCCGTTTTTGCAGACTCATCGTATCTGTATTTTTGGCATGCTGTGTGAAACCGCTAATTTAACGCTCTCGCGACCGCACGCTCCATTTCTGTGTTTTACGCTGATGAATAGTCCTTCAGCAGTGCTTCTATCCCATTATTGCATCTTCACTACTCATCTTCCAAGGCCTTTTTCAATCTCTCGTCTTTTACTACTCCTATCCAGACTTCCCTTTCTCGTTGTGAGTATCTTTATCTCTCCTCCTATTTTTGTCACATCTTCTAAGTCTCTTTCCTTCTGCTTCTAATTGTTTACTGTGCTCCTCTTACACATTACACCTCCGAATTCACACATAATATCGAGCTCCGGTTTATGGCTCCCGAAGTGATCTATTTGGTAGGTAAAGTATAAGGTACGGCTTGTGAACGTCACCGAAGCGCGGTTGACACGGCTCGAAAGTGCACGGCAAGAGCGCTGGAGGTGTGTCACTTTTCCCAAATATCTGGTGGCGATAGTGCATCACTCGATACAGCACCGCATTAAACTGTGCCGTCTAAACGAGGCTCCCTCCTTTCGCCTCTTCCAAGCGGTGCCTGTTTCTTTGACCTCTGTTTCTTCTCTCAACACCACGCCATACCTTTATAGTAGCTTTAGTCCGTAATTCTAGTGTCTTATGATGGTTTCTTTAAGATCATCCATTCATACTTTCACACACTACCGTAACCCCACTGTCCTTTGATGAAACTTCCTTCATGCACCATCTAATTCTATCCGGCTTGTTGAACCTTTAAGGGCAAGATAAAACAGACCATTATTTAAGGAAACTTAGACAGGGTAAGCTTTCGTTTGCTACTCCACGTAGTAGCTCGTAACAGAAGATTGAGCATAGGATTAATCCCGTGACATTAGAGATTCCATTTCCCAACGCATTATCGCCAACGCATTGCTTTTTTTTTTATCAATCCCAAGTCTGATATTTCATGAATAACCCGAATGACGTGAGAACAACTTTTGTGAAATCGCACTGTTTCAGAGAAAGCTATGCACGCCATCAGATCACTGATACCAACACGGTAAGTCGAGATGCGGTGTTGAATCGTGGGTTCATGAGACAGCCTCAAGGCAACTGATTCGCCGCGGAAAGGCCCATTGAAAGGGGTCCGAGTTCCTTTGTATATGCGCTAGTTCCAATCAGAGTCCGGTTTTTCCGAATTCAACGTGTCAGTTCTCCACAGCATCTGCATACTTACTAGAGACTTTTTAGGTGGTTGTGAGTTGTAGGTCGTAAGAAGAGAGCCAGGTGCAAGAAGTGAACATTTGTGGACGGGATGTTACAAGAGCATCAGTGCTTATGTTTTGCCTCCCGCTTTGAGAAGGAGCCTTGGCCTGGGACGAGCCCAGTGCTCACGGAAGAAGCTTTCTGTGCATCGGGAAGCAGGGACTGCACGTGCACCAGGTCAGTGTCCGGTCCCATCCGATACAAAAAGCCTCATATCGCCCCGTGATTTTGTTGTTTGTTATATATTGTTGTTTTTCTGAACTAAATAACTTCCTCATATTGTCCTCCAAGCCCAAGTTTTACGTGTTACTCCAAGTGCAGCCACAATATCCACCTACACTGCAACTGTTTAAAGACGGATCCTTCCGTATGAAATCACAGATAATATTGTTGCTGTTAATTCGGTATCGCAACCAAACGAAATGTTCTTGTAATAAAAAATTATTCATAAGTTAGTAATCCACCTCCTTCATCAGATGGACCACATTTAGATCTATTGGTTTTTAACTGCGCACAACTCGGCCAGTCTTGAAGCTTTGTGCCCCGCCATCTACAATCTTTGCTTTAGCTTCCTTCGCTCCGTGGGTTCAACATACGTGGCACGGGGGCGGGTTGGGTGTGAAACTAGTCGTAGTACGTCCCTCTTCGGCTTTAGGCATAAAATTGGATGCGGGGTTCTTCGCGGACTCGTCGAAGGCAAATAAGCGCTATTCTAGTTTCCTTCCTTAACAAAGGTTAAACTTCTGAATTTCAACATCTCGTGACATCACTGCGTAACTATTAGCATACAGAATTTGAAAATCGATTATCTGGCCTATTTTGACACCTTCAGATGGTTTGCCAAGAGCGATTTATTGTTACTTCTGCATGTTGGCTATGTATAACACCCCGAAAGCAATGCATGTACATTAATGTCTTTTTTGTTTACTCGAGGGGTGATTCAATGGTGCGAGCTCATTTATGGGGTGGGTGTTTCACAATGAGTTTTTACATTCACTGTAGCTCGTTTCAAGGTGCTATCTTATTGTAGGAAAACCTGTAGGTATATCACAACGGCGAGCAGGCCGACGTCGTTGAATTGAACGGCTTATTCAAGAAGTACGGTCAAAGAGCGAGGTTCCAGAAAGTGGCACTCAAGCAAGCGCCAAAATTGTAGCCTTGGGTTTTTTTAAGCAAACTGAAGTGCCACGCACGAACAGCCTGGGGTGAGTGCGTTCCTGAATCGAGTTTTCGAAGCCACTTATTTTGACGCCTTTGCATTTAAAATTTCGAGCCCGCACTTCTGAACTATTACATTCTCTTCTGTGTCAGTGAGGCATTTCCTAGTTGTTATGTTTTCCAACTGGCTCTTCTCCATTGCAAGAGCTATTCGACGATTTTCGGGCTATCCGTTTTCACCTAAGCTAACTGCTGGTAGATTCTTCTAGAGGCAAAGCTCACGATGAGGTGATACCGTTGAAATAGGTGGAGCAAAATTATCCGCCGTTTTTTTTTCAGGCTCATGGTTCTTTGATTTTTTGCTGATTATTTTCAAAGGTTATGATGTAAAAGCGCTCAATCTCTTGTACATTTTGATGTACAACACTTGTGTATTTGCTTCACTCTGGAGCTTACACACGAGCAAAAAAGATTGCTCCCTGCTACATGAGTGCAAGTTGAGCTCGAAACCGAATGCTTCTGCATCTGCTCGTAGAATCAATGAAGCCTGGGATGAAGGCACGGTTGCAGAGAGGACTGTTCGAGAGCGTTTGTTGATTACGCATTTATTGTTGTTTTTGTTTGGTTTTGTTAATAAACTTATGAGTGAAATGAAAACGGCGGATAATTTTGCGCAACTTAATATACGAAGAGGTGCCAACTGATGCGAATGTAAAAAAAAACAAGCAAATAGTCACACTCGAGCAACGGCACCTTCTTCTTCCTCACTGGTCCAAATTTGGACAAGTCAAGCACGGCTGTTGGGGTACTCGTTAAATGAGGTACTGTAATAACTTGCAGGAAAATTGAAGTTTTAGCCACGGCAGCCAACATGCCAATAAGCTGGCTGTTTTTTCCTGATCGGTCAAAGTGGTTGCTACGACACAAACCACGTTTAGGGCCTCCAAGAGTTTTCTGGAAATTTTCATGACATTAACACGTTGACGACATCGCGCGTTTTGGGTTTTTGCACCGCGTGGGACAAGGGCGCTTTTGCGAGCGCGGCCGTCACACCTCACACCCGTAAATTTCGAACGATAACCTTGGGAAGCTTCAAAGGTACGAAACCATTTCAGCAATATTCAATGCGTAGAAAGTAATCGAAGATATAGTAGCGAAATTCCGATCAAAAAACGTGAAATGGTAAAGAAAATTGGAATTCAAGTTCCTTTTCTCTGTAGTGGATGCCAAAACTGATTTCCGATGTGGACGTCACGTGTCAGTCATATATTTTTCTATCCCTTTGAGTTTGCATTTACTTTCGCTACCTTTTCTCACAGACATGAATGAAAATAGGAAAAAAACCAGGAGATGAACCGAGCTGCCAATTCCGCTGTGCTCAACAAACTTCTGCTAAACTGGAGCATTTTTGATCGTACCGTGACCCATGTCGTCTACTGGGGTAAGACTGGTTTACGTTGTAATCCATAGATGAGGCAAGCAAAGGTTAGAGAATCCCCGTTACGGCTAGGGAAAGTATGCAGGTGAGTCGCGCAACTGCGGTTCTCAATGCGTCAATGTGTTAATAAAAAAGCGGCCAGAATTTTTGGACGACCTAATATGTATTTATTTATTTGGTTTATGCCATGTTATAATATATATGTATATATCGAACTGCGCAGGATAGTGTCGTTATACAGTGAAAGCGAAAGCCAAAGGCTTACAGTGTGAGCTGACTGATACGAAAGGCACTCCTGAGAAGATATGTACCACGGAGCATGTTGGGGATACGATATATATGAATCCCCTTGAATCCTTTAGTGCTCCTTATAGCTCTTTGATGGGGCGCTTTCTGCTGCGAAAGCGCCACATATCGTCTACTTGAGGCCCTCCTCTACCCAACCTGTTATCCTCTTTCATGAGCATCAACTTCTATCGCGAGTTTCGACTTTGGGCACCTCACGATCCCTTCCTTCGTGAGTCTTGTCAATTCTATCTCGATTCCCAGAGCTCATTAGTATAGGCCTTTTAAGTGTTCATTATCTCGTTGCTAAGTTTTTGTTTACCATGGTTACTAGAAACCTAATAAATCCCGCTTTGTCCATTCCCTTTTAACTGCTGTGTTGATTCCGAATCTCATGCATTTTTGAAAAATCGTTTTTTGAATGAGTATCCCGGGAGGTTGGAAACGCTTCGAGAGCTCCGATCTGAATGCTTTTTGTTTAGCTTACGCTGAGGAAAACTTCTTCGCCTTCACGTGATGCTGCTTAATTAAAAAACTGTTTTCATTCTCACTGACGTATTCCTTAGCCAAATGGCTATGCCTCAGAAATGTCGAGCCAGAGCCTGGAAGAATCTAGTAAATCTATGACAACCTGCCCAAACATCGCCACTAATCTACAGAAGTGCAGGACCAAACAGAGACCCATCGCCGCAAAAAGCGAGTCGCGCGACGAGTTGCGGCCGATGGTGCGGTGAGACAAGGACATTCTATTTAACATTGACTGCGATCTCCCTAATACGCCGCAATCTCCGCCAAGCTCATTTGCGGCATCGCTCTCGTAATGCCCCTATTCAAGAGTGATACTCACTCTCGGACGACGAGGGGTACCCCCCCAGGAGGCCCATTGCGCGGCAAGAAGGCCGAGTCGGCGGACGGAGTCGCGGCGCGTGATGTGCGGTGAAGGACGTGCAATGGGACATTCTATTTAACTTGACGCGATTTCCCTAATACGCGCGCAACTCGTCCGCCGAATCGGCATTTTGCCGCGCGACGGGCCTCCTGGGGGTACCCTAATCTAAAATGCCAGCCATGTAGTCCAGCCCGGATCTCTAATCATCACAAGTCAGCAATTGCACCATCTGCGATCCTGACTCGATTTCTAGCTACAGTAATGCCACAGTACCGTTTACTAGCTTGCAGTACGCCGCCCTGAACCATGATCTCGTTGGAATCCAATCCGGATCTCTAGACAGCCGCGTAGGCCAGCAACTGCACCATCTGTGATCCGGACTCGATTTTTAGCTACAGTAATGCCACAGTATCGTTTAGCTTGCAGTACGACGCCCTGAACCATGATCTCGCTGGAGCGAGTCTCAAATTGACGCCGGGACAGGAACGGGTTTCCTTGTAGTCCAATATAATGAGTTCTTCTTTTCAACAGTCGTCTTTGTGGTGCAGAGAAAGATTGTGACTCAGTCACATCAGAGGCTAGAATTTCAGGAATTGTGCAGCAATCTACAGTACACCAACGAACTGGGTGGTTTTTGTTGCTCTCGTTTTTCAGGGAACGATGTTGTTACCACAACAAATTAGGCCAATAGAAATGCTTGATTCCCTCAAGTGAGTTGAAGCGAACGTCCTAATGAACGCCACTTGTTCATCAGACGTCACAGACTTCTTTATCGTCCTTTCGATTATTTACGGCGGCAACGCTCCGTCTCGGATATACTGGTACACATTCATGCTTGCCGCGTTCTCCGCCCTAATGAGGTAGTAGGATTACATTCCATTCGTCACGCGCCTGTGTGGCAGAGCAGCCGAGGTGCGCAGACGGTGGTCGTTAGAGCACCCAATCGCACTGGATGTCTGTCTGCCGTGGAGTCTCATCGTTTTCCTGACATTCCCGCTCTGAGAAATTGGAGCATTCAGTCTTTTGACAGGGATCGGATTGCACACATCCACTCTCTGTGCGGGGCTCTGGAAGTCCCTAGAGTGCTGATGTTGAGTTCGACACAGCCAGATGAAGAATCAGCCAGACGAGAAGTTCCAATAATATTCTCTAGGTATAGAGACCATGCATGGTTTTCATCAGTTCTATGGTCCGATTTAGTTTGCTTATCCGATTTAGTAACTGTTTTACTCTCAGAATATCTACCAAAGCTGTCTTGGTCCAGGCTTTCTACAGTGCTTTTTGAGTTCGAACTGTTAATCCTGACGCTCCTTCAATTCATTCCGTATGAAGTCGCTTTTCTTTTTGAGGTTCACGATCTCTAACTCCACTATTCCAATGGGGCTTATGTTTCCTCTCTATTGCTCTCTTTAGAGGAAGCCGTTCTGTAAGCTGAATACAAGAAGAAAGGGCTTAGTTGCTGGACCCACATCCAAGTTTAGGGGGCTTGGCAGACAACTACGCCATCGGATCGCACCCTGTCATCTTTGGACCAGGGTCAACTGGTCGTTGCACAGTTCTCAACGAGGGTGTCGTAGTTCAGTTTTTTTGGCAGGGGTCCTTTTGAGTTTGAGGGGGTTGTGGCGGTGGCAGAAATGCTCATCTCGTGTTTGACGAGTTTTGTGACGATTTGGGTAGCGGAGTAAGAAGAAGCAGGGAAAATTCGAAGATATGAGAGGACATCGTTTCTTTGGAGATATTTGCCTCTCCCCCTCCCCCACTCGTGGTTTCGGGGGGAAAAGCGGGCGGAGTTCGCTCAGAACCAAATACTGTAAAAACAGCCATGATACTATGAGTATGAGAGTGATAGTCTTAGATTTGGAGGATTTGGGGGTCTTATCGTGGGACCTCCTAAGGCTGATGGCGGTGAGGGTGTATCGAGACCCTCTTAAAGAAGGAGGTCAATTTTTGAAATCTGCGTAACGCACAATTAATCCTTCTTCGGACTACCAACAGGGTATTTTCATCCTTGTGGATACCATTCCGTTGGCCTTGTCGTTCCATCAGTTATCCACACGTCTTTCCGGGTT
The DNA here is from genome assembly GCA_036418205.1 of Ostertagia ostertagi. Lineage (NCBI taxonomy): Eukaryota > Metazoa > Nematoda > Chromadorea > Rhabditida > Trichostrongylidae > Ostertagia > Ostertagia ostertagi. Next base: position 14,906 of record MU871253.1, read on the forward strand.
CCAGCTCATGATTGATTGTTTCTTTATGCCCAGTTCATAGGCCGAATTTTCGCTGGAATCCGGTTCCAATTTTTCGGAATTACCAAATTGATCCCCTCCCCCCCCCCCAATACCACCCCTAATTTTTGCTAAATCGATAAACTCCAGCGCGTTAATCAGCCGCAATCCGCCGCTCTCCCATAACTTCTGAAAAAAAAAGGTTCAAATGATTTGAATGTAAGACCGCTGGGTAGCCCTTGTCGAGGCAGATCCAACGATATAGCGAACTTCTGATTTCCTCCAAATATTTTTTCCTCCAACACAATAAATTTCCTGATTTTCCTCTTGGCCTTATTTTTGAAAAAATTCCGTGTTCGAGTCTCTGCTTGTGAATAGTG
>MU871254.1:0-18217 GCA_036418205.1 Ostertagia ostertagi
TATACACCCATAAATACATACATAATTGTAAGGAACAATATGGACATGGGCAAAGGACTATAGAAAAGCAACAAACATCATAACAGTATTATCATCGCCTGCGCATCGCAGGCGATGATCCCCTCTCGGCCTTACGTCTGGCGGGGGCGGACCCTTTTGTACAAAGTTGAGAACATAGGCATTACTCGATATAAGCGTCTTACGACGTCTTGGCTCAATAAACTCCTTCGTGCTCACGCTTTCTTACTTTTTCAGGTACATAAAGTTTAAGTCCAGGCACATAGACTTACCTTGCTCTGCATATCTTTTCCGAACTTCATCAGGATCTGGCAAAAATGACAAATCTGCATCACTGTCAATCCCACTGCCTCCACCTTCACCCATATCCAAGTCTTCTCCTCTGAAACATTTCCGTATTCCTAATTTACAACCGAGATTGCTTATGCTTACCTATCCCTATTCCTCTTTCGTTTCAAACGCTCTTTCTCCTCCTTTTTCTTCTGTTTCAATTTTATGTCGTTTCCGATCTTCCTACAAACAATATCGTAGAGTAAAAGGATAAAAGGATAAAGCATTTGCCGTTGATCAATCCCTTTTTGGGATGCGGCACGCATTCTACTTCCATTTGTACATTCGTAGTGGCGTTTGAATGCGATGTGGCCTATACAATGACTTGCGGGGGCCAGCCGATGTACAAGTCAGTGTTTTTATCCTCCCAGACAAGTCTGGTACCAATTAACCGACCCCGGAGGGATGGAAGGCTTGGTTGGCCCGGGCGACTCACGACCCAGGATTTGATCCCCGGACCGCTCGCGTGGTAAGCGTGCCACTTGCCACTACACCACTTCCGCCCTGGAGCATGCGGGGCTCGAACCCGCGACAGTCAAGTTGAATAGAATGTTCGAAATACGTCCCACATCAGCCAGCACGCGCGCCTATCTGCATCTTTGTCTTCTCGCCGCGCGACGAGCCTCCTGTCGGGTACCCGAAAACTAGACTATTGCACTATATGCCTGCTTATTGAAATATATTCGTTTATTTGAATGTTGTTTCATTTAGGTCGAAAAACATACGGACGTCTATGCTTTCGGCGTAACCATGTGGGAGGTGTTCCAGGTTCCCTATCATATACCGTACCATGAATGGAACGCAGACGAGGTGAATCCGACGTGGAGGAGTACCTGAGATCTGGGATGCCCATCGCGCAGTGGGAAAGCTGAGACGCAAGAGACGGGTCAGCGGACGAGCCACAGTGGGTATTGTGCAATATATCGGGACTGCGCTTAACAGTATCAGTGTCTATGTAATTTTGACGCCTAAAGTCGCTGGGCAGTGCCTCGCTTTTCATCCCTGTCCACTCGATGCGATCTGCATTTCTGCTTATGCTCGCACGAATGGCCTACTTTCGTATGTCGACTAAAAAAAAGGTTTCGTAACATCTCTTTTGCACACAAAAATATCTCAGGAACATAGTTACAACCTAATGTGTTCGAAGCACTATGCCATATCCACTCAGAATGCATGCCGGTGAAGTGGCAAGTTTGATGAAAGATGCTGGGTGAAGTGGCTAGAGCTTGTCGATGAGAATTACTTAATATATATATTTTTTTTTACAGAAAATGCAATTCTTAGAAGGCTTCGAGTCTAGTTTTTTTGAAATTCTCAATGCACGGATAATAAATATCCTGCAAAACCGTTAAACTCATTCCAAGGTATAGAATGGATGACGCTTATTGTGGCACGCGCGTTTTAAGTGCAGCTCGACCGAGGCGTGTTATTCCTCGAATCTGTCGCTGGGAAACTCTTGAGTGTATCAAAAATGCTTGTGTAAATGTCAAAAGTTCGACTTTCCATGGATCTTAGCATAGCTTTCAGAATACAAGGGCGTAGTAAATGAGCTTGCAACCAAGGCTGGCACTAACCTCATTAGGCCAACGTTTCGGGCTTTCATCTTCTTCAGGCCTTTAGAGATGCTGACCAGAGAGGTCCACCTGCCACCCTAGTGGGAAACTCAATTACTGCACTATCGTATTGTGATTGCGTACATTATTATTAGCACTATTTATAATATATTCTACTGGTATCACCAAATATCAAAAAATCAAACATGACTCACATAAAAATAGCCATGAGTCAAATGTATAATAGTATGTATGTCCAACTTCTCTGTGCCATAGAATCCCTACAGGCGCGTGTTAAGCACGCTTACTGGCTCGCTGGTTCGCCCCTCTCGCGCCGTCTCGTGCCTAAGTCTCTATATCCGTTCAGCACAGAAAGTGTTAGAGTTGAAGAGAGCAGCACCGATGAGAGTAGCATCGAATGCGCAAATCAAACGGCAAGGTGAGGTCCATTCTCGGGTTCTAAGCCATTTTCTCAGTTTTTCCTTCTTTCGTACGTATCCACTCACCACCTCTAACTTGAATTTTCCAATAAGGATTGCATTTTTAACGTTAATTCGCCTTTAATACACTTTTTCAGCTGAACCTAAACTTCGACCCACGTTCAAATCGATAGTGTTGTTTCTAAAGGCTTGTACGAAAGAAATCACGAAGACGCAGGACACCACTGAAGAACACTGACCAAGCAAACAAATTCTCTTCACAAAGCAACGTGTATAACAAAAAACCGAAATAACAGCGAAATTCCATCTAAACCTTATAATAAATTCGTCAGAATCATTAGTTCTCTGTTAAGTTTATCGAAAATCACCCTCTACTCACCGTTATCGAGAAATGTGTATTATTATTATTATATTATTAGTTTTTGGAAGTACTAATAGAGCTTGAGATATTGACAACAAGTGAAAATAAATTATTTTCCGACTAGTGTCTTTCAAGCTTATGGTCAGATTATTCATTGTATTTGAAGAGAAGGACTTAAAGGCACAACCCAGGCAGAGGTCGTGTGAACGATTCCTTCGGTCTGTAGTATAGACCCTAGAGGACAATCACAGATGTGGCGTTCCCGTGCACGGAAATCACCGACAAGAGCGCTTGGGCCTTGCAAAGTAAGCTGCTGCAGCTGCAATTTTCTCTTATCAGGCTGTTGTCTGGCGCCCTCTCATCTCTCGCCTCATACTCTCCTCTCCGCGCTTACAAGGGTCTTCGAGCGCGCTTTTTCAAAACGGTTTCTTGCATATTGTAGGGACGCATGTAGGGAACACAAAACCATGTTTCATTTTCGCTGAACGGTTTTAGCAGTACCAAAAAAGAAAGGTACTGTTGATGGTTCGATCCCCCGTGGCGACTAAATTTTGCATTTGGGTTGGCGCCTACGGGTTGGTGCCAAATCGCGCTAAATGTCAAAATCAGATGTCATATTCATCGTCAGGACCATTTTGAAGCCAAAAGTGGCCGCCAACCTTGATTGCAAAATTTAGTCGCCGCGGGGGATCGAACCATCAAGGTATCATTCACCACTTTTTGGTACTACTAAAACCGTTCAGCGAAAACGAAACATGGTTTTGTGGTCCATACATGCGTCCCTACAATATGCAAGAAACCGTTTCCAAAAAGCGCGGCTTGCCCTGAAAGACCTCCCTTGTTAGCCTCTCATTGTCTTAGCACTGCCGATTACGAAGGCGACTAAGCTCTAAACCTAAACGTTTTCGACGGATTTCTTTCCTATTCTTTACTGCCGGCCCATTTCGCGACTAACACATTCGATTTGTGTGCACGGAAACACCACAAGTTGACCCGGGGGCCAGAGTCAACCCTGCGTTGCGCAGTTCGCAACGGCACGTTGAGAGATCCTCAACGCACGCTGTATGGGCGGAGACGCAGACGGCTCGAGCATGCGAGTGTGAATGTTCGCGCGAGAGAACGTGTCTAATCGGGCGAAACTGCGCAACGTGGCCGTTGAAAACTGCGCAACGCAGGGTTGACTCTGCCGTCCTCCTAAAGCATTCGGCACGAGCGGTAACCTGCGGGAATGGATGGGAACCGCGACTCGTCGCCGGATTTTGGGTGCATGGCGTGTTCATAAGCGCAGTTTCGAGCCAACGATTATGAGCCTTAGTTTTCCGTCCCTTGCAATGAAGTTTACAGTTTGAGAGACGTCAAGAGCTTCCCGAAAGAATCTCTAATGAGAGGAAGGATACCACTACACAAGAAGAAATGCGGTTTTCAGCGTCACCGTCACAAGCACTAAACAGTCCAGTTCAAGAATTGCACTATTTTGTCACAACTTATAAGGAAGCAACAAACTCATGAAGTTCAGAAATCTTGCACTTCTGTATGCAATTTTCGCATGAAAAAGTTATGGTCGCTGAGAAGTTACTGGAACCTGACGAGCCCTCGACCAGTACTCGAGAAAAAGAATCCTACAACGGGACATTTGGGAATGCCTCACAAATCAGCTCATCCGAAAAGGGTCGACTAGAGTGCAATTGCTTCTAGCTTAAAGGTACTTTTCTCGATTTTCCCTGATCTATGCACACTGATGCACACAAAGGATTACAGCTTTCGAAATGTGTCTTGCGCTCTTAAAAGTTTTCCTCTCGTTATCTCTGCAAAAATCCTTCAACAAAGGCCATTTTTGACATCCTTAATGTGGCAGGTCATCTCAAGTACCTTGTATAGAAAATATACTGCAGTCACGGTGCCATTTTAACACTCCCGACTCGATGCGTTTTTAGGAAGTTATGACTTTTTAACACGTTGACGACATCGCGCGTTTTGTGCTTTTGCACCGCGTGGGACAAGAGCGATTTTGCGAGCGCAGCCGCCGCACACCAAATCCATGGATTTTGAAGCTGTAAATACCGCAATACTTAGATGCGATGAAATGTTTTCAATGATGTTCGATCTGTCTAGCTTATCAAGTACAGTAATGGAAGTTTGACCGAAATGACGTGTTAAGGCCATGAAAAGGGGAAATTTTGCTTAATTTCCCTTTAGTGGTTCCAAAATTAATTTGGACGTGGTTGTTTCAGTAAAAACACATATCTTCCCATACGAATAGGTTTGTATTCACTTCTGTTATTCCTTTTTATCAACATGTCTACGTTATTGAAAAGAAAACGAGGAATGAATTGAACAGACATATCCGTAAGGTCTGGAAAACGTCTGCCAAACTAAAGAATATTTGGCCTTTCTGTGAGCCATGTGGTTTTTAAGTATGCTAATGTATGACCTATAGAATGAGTACAAAGACCTTAGGAATAAGTCGCACAAGCGCAAGAAAAAGGGATGACTTGGTGGGACGCGTTACCGCGTCACAATGTCCCACGAGGTGCGCAAAGTGGGACGCGTTACCGCGTCACGCTGTCGTCAACGTGTTAAAGGTAGAAAGTCCGCTCCTTTCGAGAATTTTTTTGTTGAGACTCGTCTCTCATATTTAGTCAGTTCGGCATCCTGCTCTTCCATGATGCAACCGCTATTACCCCCATTCAATTTAATCTAGGTTGTTGCTTCAAAACTACGTTCTCTAGTATGCAGAGGGTGCAGTGGTCTGATAATCCCTTCCGGAATGGGCAACGCTTTGTAGCGACTGCAGACGTCCTGATGGCCAATTTTGAGAGGAAGGGAGGATCCAATTCGTTTTTCGAAAGATTCGTGGTTATCTGGCTTTTTTCGTAATTGAATGGGTTATGACCAGTCGTGTTCGTCATTTTACAAGGGGGGTCGCATTGCCTCAGAGGGTCCGACTGGGGGGGGGTCGTTTTGAAGGATTTTCAACAGATTTCATGAAAAATGCTTGCAATGGGTGAAATCAGACTTTGCTGTTTCAGCACATACAAATCCTTGCTCTACGACATTTTGGAGAAGAATTTTGGAGGAGCTAAAGGTTGTTGTGTGCCACTTATCAGTCTAATCGTAAGAAACGAATACCTTTAGGAAGGGAGGGTTGGGGCGTGGAAATTTTTGAGTCGCCACAACGCACATTTGATTTTGCTCCGTTGTGTTTGTGTGAAGGTAGAGGCAGAGAACGCGGCTGTAAGCGCTTCTTCGGGCGCACGCACAGTCGGTCGGTCCGATGCAACGATCGATAGCCATCTGACTGCTAATGCATCTAGTGTGAATCAGGGTGTGGGTACTTAGGACAGAACGCGACTTTTTCGCTCTTCGCAACGCGACATCGCGCGGCAGGCTGGCGCACCCGCAGCGAAAAAACTACGGTATGGAAGAACGCGCGATTGGAGCACGATATTTGTGTCGGCTTTGATTGCGACAAGGAGTTTGAAGCTTAATAGCCATGGATTTGATAATGAACGAGGAAATGGTAACCAGAAGTGGACCGCTAACTAGCAGTGAAGAGGGAGGTAGGTTATTTTTGCAGAGATGGATGGTAGAGCTTCTGGAGAACCTGGAAGAAATGGTTGATGGACGTTTGATGAGACGACTGTAAACTTCTGCATAGGGGTTATTTGGGGCCCTGATCATGAATATGACACTCATTTTTCACATTCGTGCTGTTTAACGCATACTTTCTGCTTTACTAAGCTTTCTCACCTACAGCGCCTACGACTAAGCTAGGGGAGGGGAGTGAAACTCCGGAGTGGGTAAACCACGCACCGTGTGGCAAAAGTTGGAGTGTGTCACACCACAGGGGAATGGCCTACCCACTTTGGAGCCCTACACTACTCAAAGGGCTTAGTCCTATTGCGATCTAATTAGTGCGAGGGCGCAGACGAGCAGGAAGCAGGCGCCGAATAGCGCTAACAACAAATCAGGACCCCGAATAACCCTATACAGAAGTTGAATTAGTGATTCACCGCATGAATCAGAAACTTACAAATTCACGCATGCAAAAAAAGCTGCTCCAATCGCGCGTTCTTCCATACCGTAGTTGTTTTCGCTGCGGGAGCCAGCCTGCCGCGCGATGTCGCGTTGCGAAGAGCGAAAAAGTCGCGTTCTGTCCTAAGTACCCACACCCTACTCAGGCAAGTCGTACGATCGATACACATCCAATGCTGTGCGACAGTTACGATCGCTGCTGTCTGACGACTATGCGTGTCGCCCCTTCCGTGCAACATGGCGATTACTTCCAGGGCCCGCATTCGATCATTCCCAACAATGCCCCTCCAACTCCCACAAGCGGAAAACTTGGTCGAATTCTTATCAGATTTCGTAAGAAAATATTGAAGCAATGTTTTCTCACCCAGTTCTCTTTTATATCTTTTTTTTTTCCTTTCTTCTTATATTGTAAAAGGCCATGAGAATATGCTGCTCCGTAGCCAAAACCTGCCCTATCGCAACAAAAATGTTTTCAGCGAGTATCCATTGGTTGTGATTGTTGTTTCCTTCGATATGTTTCATCACTCTCTTCGCTTTTTCAGTAATAATTGTGTTGGAATTGCAGATACGTGCTTCTTGAATGGTAGAAATGGCTACGAGTTCTCACGGAGGTGAGCGTAGGTACAAAAATCGACCTCGATTCAAAAAGGTTGGGAGCAGCGAAAAAAATCAAAGAAAGAAGATGAAATGAAAGAAATGGAATCAATCATTTCTCGCTGTGGAGAGTTATCAAGTGAGTTTTCGGTCATGATTATAGAAATGAGGAACCCCATTACCCTCTAGTTTAAGTTATCCCTATTGGCCTGGCAATTTCCGCAATTTTGCTAAGGGTTTTTTTTTCAGTGGGGAGGGGCATTGTGCAGCCCGTTCCATAAAACTCGCGAGCCAGGGGTAGCAGTATGGGTGACGGGTGAGGTGAGTGACAGTCTTTTACATGCGTGAAAGCTGGTGTTTCACACGAATCACCTGTCGCCGGAGCAGAACTGGCATTCATGATGGCCCCCTCCCACAACTGGAACGGATGCAACTCAAAAAGCGCCTTCAAAAGGTATGTAGGCGGACGCATCGTTTTGTACTCCTACTGACTAGTAAAGGGCGCCATTCGTTACGGGTCCCACTGCCTCCTGCTACAGTGAACCCTTCAATGTGGAGCGGGGAATCCGTGAGCCAGGGGCAGTGTAGCCAGTCTAGGGGGGTGGGGGGTGAGGGCAGTCACTTGACATGCGTGAGAAGCTGGAATGTTCGAATCCAACCGCGATCGCTTGGGATCCCCGCGGGTTAAGGCAGTGGGTCCCGCAACGAATGGCGCCCTATACTAGTCAGTAGGAGTACAAAATGATTACTCCCTATAGTGATTCTCCGATAAGGGGGTGGCATTGTGAAGCAGTGTCGAGTGTTGCACTCATCCCCCACCACTAGACTTCCTCACCCCTTGGTCGCGGGTCCCGTTTCGAGAATCCTGTGGGGAGTGTGTGGCAGTCTATGGGGTGGGGGTGCGGGCACTCCCTGAAGCCGCCCCCCCCTTACTGTCATAGCGCATACGTTTTGATAGTTTTCTTATTAGGTAGCTCCGATTGATGATAGTAGGCCCTGCAGTAAAGAGCGTTTCATGTAGGTGTGGCGAAAGAATGACGAAACAAAGAACCATTAATTTCTTCTTAAAAAGACTATAATCCCACTACCGATAATTAAAATTGTTCTTAGACAGGCTCACAAAAAAATAAAATTTGAGTGCACCCCTATCTTTGCAGGCAAATACCACCAGCTTCAAACGTTTCTCGGATCTGCCTTTGTCATCCAAAACACTCCGTGGTCTCAAAGAATGCGATTATGAGGAACCGACAGACATTCAAAGAGAGTCTCTACCGTTTTCGCTCAGTGGCTTAGACGTTGTTGGTGCGGCGAAAACGGGAAGCGGAAAACTCGGCGAAACTTATAACAAGTACCAGATTTCTTTATGACTAGCTATTATACAGGGGGGGCCAAAAAAAAAAGACATTTTGCCTCCACTTCCAGATGGATTTAAGCACATTTTACTCAACTCAGACCGAACGGTTCCAACTTATTATTAAAGAGTGCATTCCATTCTATAAGAAAATCTTCATAGTGGCCACGTACGTGGACGGCATCAGAAGAATTAGCCCTGGAAACATGGTGCACTGGTCGATCTCAATGGGGTCTTCGAAGGATCGTGTACCATAACGACCCTTACTGGAAAGCTAGTTCCGAGGGGATTTGCACAGTGGTAGCTAATGCCTCTAGAAAACTATCCAACATTAAATCGATTCACGAAATTGCGTAAGAGCTTCAGGCTGAAGCTCTTACGGTAGACCTCCTTGAGCCTGACGACGGTGACAGATGACGTCATATTCTGAAGACGGTGAGGGCAGTGAAGGAGAGCCTGCGTACACTAATAGAGGAACACTTAGGGAATACTCTGCTGAGGAACTCCCGTCAACGACAGGCAATCTCTGCGAAGAAAAAAGAGCCGAAGTCCGACATAGGCAAAATGTCTTTTTTTTTGCCCCCCCCCCTGTATATGTATGTTTCTGCACTTTCTCATTTCATTAAATTGTTTAAAGGTGTTGGAATCTCTCTGGAGGTCGGGTGGTCCGAACTACTGTGGTCTGGGCGCATTAATAATTTCTCCTACCAGAGAGCTTGCCCTTCAAACGTTTACTGTCATAAATCACGTTGGAAAGTATCACGACTTTTCGTGTGCTTTAACTCATTGAGTAAGTTTCATACGCTTGAGCTTTTTTAATTTCCGCCCCATCCGAATTTTAGGAACTGATGTCGAGTATGAAAAAAGCCGTCTTGGCAGAGTTAACATCATAATCTGCACTCCTGGGCGATTACTACAACACATGGACGAGAACGAGCAACTGCTGTGCGATGAGCTACAAATAAAAACAAAAAAAAAACTTACAAATATAGTATTGACGCGCAAGAATCGAATTCTCGACATGGGGTTCAGCCAGCAAGTACGTTTTGATCTCCACGCTCTTTTACTCCACATTTCCTGTGGCATTTCTTAGCCCTTTGACTCTTGGTGGTAGCTCTACGTACCACAACAAAGTTCTTCAGAGGACGGGTTCAGCAAAAACTTGCGTCTCTACTCCGGTTGATGGCGCATCACACATGGTCAAGAATAGGGGTGACGCGGCCAGAAATGCCAATTATCCGGATTGGCATGGGTCACCAAAACTTCGCATTTGTGTAAGCGTCCCCCTATTCTTGACCATGTGTGATGCGCATCACGCAAGCAGTGACGGCGTTTTGGGGCCATCCCCGGCCCGGCTGCAAGTACTTTTATTGTTGATCTGTTCAATTTTTAGGGCCTCATTCTCTGGGGTTGTGCTTTGTGGATGCTGATCGATTTAAAAGCAGATTAGTGCAGATTTAGGTCAATGCTATTGTTGCGAATTTGCCCTAAAGAACGACAGACTTTGTTATTCTCCGCCACTCAAACTCGCAACATCAAAGATTTAACTCGGGTCTGCACAAAGGTATACTGGATTATTCACGATATCGTTTTTCAGCAATATTAGTAATCTGTAGCAGTACAGTGACATAGGTATGCAATTCTCCCAATTACAGGATCCAGTGTTTGTGTCAGCTCATGAGCGTTGTGCTCATGTCACTCCCGATTGTTTGGTACAGTCTTATATGGTTTGCGAGCCAGATTAAAGCACCACGATTGCTCGTTTCATATATTAATGAACAACAATCAAAACGATCATATTCGTTTCCAGCTGCAAACAGGTATGTTGGAAGAGTTGAATTGTGGCTCACCTAAGAATGCTTAGGATTTATTAAATCTTACTGTTATTAAAACAAGTTTTAACTGACTCGCGCTCTGTGTGGCAGCGGACCTTTCCGCTCGAAGGGTGGAACCAACGGCCTCTGAAGACGACGATTCAGTCGAAACGTTAGGCCATTAATAAAAGGTTCCACCGAACAACCTCGTAAGGCACAAGAAAATTTGTTAAACTTACAACTGACATGCCGAGGTTACAAGAAGAGAGAAGTTGGAGAGTTACGGTTAGTATTTTGGAGCACCATATTTTCTCTTTGCGCTTTCCGTTCGAAGGTGTGAGGACCCGTTTTTTACTCCGAGCAGGCGTATTTGAGATAATTGAGCTTAAAATCACCGGTAATTCAACTGTATCAAAAAATGGCAAGGATTCAGTTCCAAAGAACTGAATCCCCTTGGCCATTTTGTACAGTTGAATACACGGTGATTTCAATGGAAGATGTGGTATAAAACCTTCGTCGTGAAAGCCATCAGTTGAATCTGGTCTTTTCCCTACTAAGGCAGCAAAAAAGCAGTTGAATGTTATGAGCTTTTATTTCATGCATTGCTTTAATTTGAATCGTTACTTCGGATTCTAAATACACTCATCTTTAAGGCACGTTTCCTAACTGGAGCATTTGCATTCGCCTGGGCTACCGCTGTGATGGGATGTGGCAGCCCATGAACATAATAAAAGCGAAGAACGCTGTCGATGTGTTTCAGAAGTTGAAAACAAAGAGGTATCATAATTGCTATCCATACTTCTTTTCCATTACGCGTGACGGTTTTTTTTTTGTTAGGTTGCTTTAAAAGTCTGTCTAAAAATTCTCACCTTTTGTCCTCCATGGATATTGGCTGCGTAATGCATGGGTTATGCCATCCGTAGTATGCAATTCTATCCAGTGTCAGACGGCGCTGCCATAACGGGATGGCGCAAGAATGGCTTCGGTTGACAAACAGCGACTGCTCTTGCATTTTTTTTTGCGAATATGTTCGTGGCCAGTAATACGATCGAGACCAAGATAACAGGCGGTGTTGTATCGGAAAGTTCACTGGTGTTGCATGCTTTCTCGTTGGTTAAATACGCTCGAATTGGAGGACACGATCTCCGCGCAGGGCTACTTCGCCATCGAACGTTCCCTTGTTATGATTCTATCTGAAGCGTCACGCTTGCGGTCACCCTCTGTATATAACAGACCAGTGTGTGCGTCGAAACGAAAAGGTGGGAACGAATTCCGAGAAAAACATTCGAGACGTATCCACGTACACCTTGCTAACAAATTGAGCTTTGGCTACCCGGCAATGGAAGCTCGAGCTAGAAAAGGCAAGTGGTTTCCCATTTATCTTGCGCCCAACTACTGCATAGGAAGCACTGGCAAGGATGAGTACTGTGATGCAGTGGTCGGCGAGTTCACCAAGTTGTACGTAATAACGGCGACTGCTGCTCGAAATTAGGTCAAAACCGACTAAGTTTTATTGATTCAATTAATCCTCGATCATAGAAAATTTGTGCCTCTTGCGGACAGAGCTTTTTGAAGAACTTGATATTCTGAATTTTAAATATTCTATAGAAACCTCTGCCAGGCAGCCGTCATGATCGCCACTGATGTTGCTAGTCGCGGTCTCGATTTTTCTGACGTCGACTGGGTCGTTCAAGTTGATTGTCCTGCATCTGTAGAAGACTATATCCATAGGTAATATAGCAGATATAGTGCGGTTCTTCTTGTTACGACCCAATCTTCTTCTATTCAGAGTAGGCCGAACAGCTCGAATGAATCAGTCTGGACATGCTGTTCTTTTTTTGACATCGTCTCAAGAAGGAGCCTATGGTCGCAGCTTTACGTCGAGCTAATATTCCTGTGACAAAACAAATGTGCGTGAAATAGGATTTTTGTATGATTTTTTTGAACCGATTGATAGAATCATTGCAATAATGGTTAAGTTTAGCGCAGATCCAAGAGCGTTGGTTGATATACGAACGAAGATGCAAGCAACACTTTCTCAGTTTCCTGAACTGAATCAATTCGCACAAAAGGTGATATTCCTTTCTGAACTTTCAATTTTGTAAACCTGTACAATTAAAAGAACGACACCTTTTGAGTTCTAACAAAGTTGCATCAGGTTTGTCGAAAAGTCGTTTGCCACAACTCTTTTCACAAATATTTTGAAATGAACCGGCATGGAAATTTGAGATCTTAAGATAGCCAGTAATTTCGCACAACAGATTACCGAGGTTTGCGTGGCTTATCGTTTTCCTGTTCTATAGAGGGCGGCAGTGAGGCTTGAAGAGATCGGCAATTGCTTTGCTTAGGCCCGAACCGCGTAATCCGAGGTTTTTTTGCGCAAAGCCGCACTAATCGAATAGGGCGAATCTACATACTAATCGATGTGTGTCTGTAGGTGCTTCAGGGAACATTAGCCGAATGTGCTTCCCCTTCTCCAACTTATCCCCACTTGCTCTCGTAGTTGGAGCTGGTGGCTCTCTCGGTTCACGACGTAATCGTGACTGGTTTATAATCCCTCGAACCCTGTAGCTCTGGCCTCGCTTCGTCTGATTACGTGCATCTCGACCATCTTCAGCCCTTTCTGAACGAAGAGAACTTCAGGGACAAAAGATGGGTTTTGGGAGAAACTCTGGGGTCATCTTTGTTTCAAATTTTCTACTACCTACCTACAATACCTACCTCAAATCCTGCCTTCCTTCTTCTTGAGAGAGTCGACAACTTGCGCGAGCGTAGAGTGTGATTAGTTAACGGGGATGGTCCTTCTGACTTCCGAAATGGTTCGTGTTCAAAATATTTGCAAGAGTTGTGACGGCAAACTTTCTGGCAGTCTAATAGAATAATAGGAATACTTCCTTTCTTCTTCTTATTTTTTTCTCATTCAGAGCCTTGTTGCTTATCTTCGAAGCATATATATGATGCGAAACAAGAAAGTTTTCGACGTCACCACTATTGATGCCGCTGCATTGGCCGCATCTTACGGTCTCGTCACTGTGCCCAGAGTTCGATTTTTGAGCAAAAAAGGGATAGAATCATGTCTATTGTGTAAGAATGCGATTAAATGGCAAGCCGTATGCTTCCACAGACTCCGCACAAACTCAATTTGTTTTACCTTTTTTCTTGTAGGTGTTAGGTGAACGCAATGAACTCTTAACACCTGTGAATATGTTTGCAGGGCGCCAAGGATAAAGAAGATGTTGGTGGAAAGAACTCAGCAACACCCAGACTCCCGAAGAGTGATGCAGAAGAAGAGGTATGTGCTGCAATGGTGGCTCCTTTATATAAGCGATGTGGATATTTGTGGGTTGCTTTTGAGAGCCAATTTTTCATTTTAAAAACTGTCATTCCTTGAATAATTTTCGATTATTACAGCATCACACAGCAGTTGGAAGTTTTGACGTTAATGAGGAAAACGAAGACATTATGGTAGTGAAAAAGAAGGACGTGTTCAGTTTGCTAAAACAAGACCCAGAGCCGGTGAGTTGCAACGTTCTCGGTAACCGTTGATTTCATTCTAAAAAAACTACTCAGTGTATGTTCGTGAGCATAGTCACCCGCCCGCTGTGGGAATTTCGGAATTTTTCACATTTCCCCTCTCCGAAGTTGGCTGGAGGTGATGATATAATCTTTAAAATGGCGGTTTCTCACCCATTGGGCACATTCTTCACGACTATCATCACCTCACTCCAGGATCCCCGAGAACAGCTCCCCTCTTACGATGAGTGTAAAACTTGGCACAACAGACCCTTTTTGTGATTCTTTGCTTCATCTATGATATTAGTACCGTGTTTCTTGTATTGTGCTCTAACCTGACTTTTTAGCACGTGTTTTTTTTTGGAGGTAATCTCTTTAGTAGGATGATTCCTTCTATTTCAGGCAGGTATTGCAGAGCAAGCTACGTCTAGAAATAAGGCGAACACAAAGGTTGTGACTAAGATGAGTGCTGCCAAGAAGTTGTTGAATAAAAAGCTGAAAGTTAACGTGCGGAAGGTCTATAATGAAGAAGGAGAACCTGTGAAGGTACAGCGAGATTTCCATCGTTTCTCGCACCTACCGGTATCAGCTATTTCTTGAAAGGCTTACTCATAGGTGGACGGTGTGGTGGAGAAAACCGAGAGCGCAGGCTTGGATATCGCATCAGCCAAGGAATCTATCAAGCAAAGCAGTGTGGTATGATCATATTTCTTTACTATCATTTCTTTAAGCCCCTGATGCTGCTTGTCAGCTGTCATTCAGTCGGATTTCTTCCATTTCCACGTATTTCACACCTACACTTATTCAACTTCTCAGCGTTAGAGTGGAGAAGAATTCGATTTCCTCATTTACTCTACGATATTGTTTGTAGGAAGATCGGAAACGACATAAAGCCTTATTGAAACAGAAGAAAAAGGAGGAGAAAGAGCGTTTGAAACGAAAGAGGAATAGGGATAGGTAAGCATAAGCATTCTCGGTTGTAAATTAGGAATACGGAAATGTTTCAGAGGAGAAGACTTGGATATGGGTGAAGGTGGAGGCAGTGGGATTGACAGTGATGCAGATTTGTCATTTTTGCCAGATCCTGATGAAGTTCGGAAAAGATATGCAGAGCAAGGTAAGTCTATGTGCCTGAACTTGAAGTCTGTGTACCTGAAAACGTACAAAAGAATCCTGTTAGACTTTTCCATTATGGTAGAACCAAGTCAGAGGTGAGCAACACCCTTTTCTGTACTAAATAGTTACCTCTATAATACTGTTATGGTGTTTGTTTCTCTTCTATAGTCGTGTTTGCCCATGTTCATATTGTTCCTTACAATTATGTATACATTTATGGGTATTTACCGCTCCCCGGCCATCATAGTTTGCGTTCCCTCGCGGTTTGCCTGCAGCTCGATCTGGGCTAGATATGTACCACTTGTGCGACTTTGTAACCTTGCGATCGATACATATCTGCTCAATTGTTTAGCTGCAAACAAACTGCAAGAATCTCGTCAAGTATTACCGCGGCAATACGGCCGGCGATTGTTAACTGTATGTGAATGCAGAAATTGAAGATGATTCTCATTTAGCTCCAGAAGAACAAACTGTGGAGAGGATTCCACGGAACCACCTGCTCCGTTGCGAAAACGACGACGGCAGCGCAAAGAAATCATCAGCACGGAGGAGCAAGCTCTTGCCCTTCTTAACCCCTTCTGAGCGGTTTGAATTAATTGAGCAATTCGATTGTTATCTTGTTAAATATGATAGTTATACTCGTTGTTGTTGTTTTGTTGTGGTGATATAAATATTTTGTAAAATCTAGCTTCCTGGTTCATCAGCGGTTTACACGAACATTTATTTTTTCCTTACTTGAATTAATCGTTCATGACGATTGCATCTCTATGTTGGCCGTATTGGAGAGAATTTTGTTATTTTGTATGACATTTCTTTCCTTTTTTAGATGGCGGTGTCATACATACCCGCCGGTAGAATAGCTGTGAATGAATTTCATCGGAGAGCAGATGATGATGTCATTTACTGGAAGAGGATGCAGGTTTGTGCAATACTCTTTGCTCGTTTTCGTTTCGGTTCTCCTACTGGTGTATTTTTTTCAGCAACTATCAGTGTTTCCAAGAGCCTTCGTCGGTGACTTCAGTTGCGTTCAGCCCTAATAAACCGTACAATGTAGCATCAACGAGTTCAGTCAGGCTGTCCTTGTATGATACAGTCGTTTGTGAGCCAATTAATATGTTCAGCAGGTGATTACTTTTTCATGTCTGATTTTATTTTCAATATGAGGCGTACCCAGTAGAACTGCACATGGTGTGCATTCGGTCGTTAATTCGGCCACTCCTAGAGACAGGTGATAAGGTTAATTAGGTCTTAAAGAGGGGAACCTTCCTTCGGTAGACGAAGCTTCCCCAAGAGACCGATATGTAGCCCTCTCGAGGCATTCTAGACGCACTTGTAGCGGCTTCACAAGCCCTACCCGTGGTGACCCTGCCTTCGTAGGGAGCCCGGCGAAAAAGTGTAGAATGGCAGAGCCAGGCGTTCATTCCGATTATTCTTCGTGGTAGCATTTTGTAAGGTCAACGGGCAAAAATGGTTCCATATCGCGAGTTCGCCCGTTTTCTTTACTTTTTTGTCACACCAACACCACCTATAACCTCCACTTTCGTTACCGACGCCGACCAATTTATCGTGCCATCTGCTCTCGAAGCAGGTTAACATCTCGCCCATGCAATTTAACTCTTTCATGCTGCAGGCCATTTCCATTGCGATTTGCAGCCTTTCCCATAGAAGCGTATCCGAATCATTGATCCTTTCTTCTTTGGTGTGCATTTACCGTGCACTCTAAGAAACTCATCAAATATCTCATGCATGCACTACCCATTCCGATTTGATTTTGATTTGAGTACGCTTTGTAGGTTCAAACGTGCTGTTTATGGTGTGAAATTTCGTCATGACGGGGAATTGATAGGTAATTTCTATTGTTTTTTCTGTTCTTTTTAGTATACTTTTACACTTCGTACACGGTAACTTTCTTACAGCAATCGGTGGAGAAGAAGGGAAAGTCCGTGTATTTGACGTAACACGGTCGAGTGGGGTGGGTAAGGTGAGTTTTTTGTGGTACCTATTTACACACATTTTTTTTCGTTTGTCATGCTCGTGCGAATAACTATTTTTAGGCCCCGTTGCGCAGTATCAAGGCTAGTCAAGCGACTGTTCGTTGTGTAGAATTTTCGTCTTGTGGTAAAATGCTGTACTCCATGGCTAGTGATGGACGGGTCAAACAGTGGGATATTGCAGATACAGGGTGATTTTCGATATTATGGTTTAACCTCTCTTCTGTTTCTTCTCATGACTCGAGTACCGTCTTGAAAGTCTTTTCCTTTACCATCTAGCAGCTGGACGGGCATGTCTCGTACGCTGCGTTGAAATTTTATAAGAACCGGCGGTTACTGCTCGTATTCGCTTGCAAATCGCGAGATTCTGCCTAAGGCTTCATTGGTATGTGGATGTCAGACTCCGGCCGGTGTCAGACTGCTAATCCTGCAATTCAATAGCGAATAACGGGGTACGAGCGATGCGCCTGCGAAATGATGTTGCAGAAAAGTGGAAAGAGTCCTTCCTATGCGCACTTTGACTTTCGCCACTTTCCATCACGCTTTGTCGAGTCCCTGGTGCGCCGTTCGAACCGCTGATGCATCGCTCGTGCCTGGTGATTTAGTGGCGAGTTGCTGGATTCGTGGAGTCCGACACCGGCTTTCGCGCTAGGGGATCGCTGACATTTGCTTGAGTAAGAGGAAATTGTCGCAATGGTGAGCTGCAGTCCGCTTCGAAATGCTCATGAAGCATTTTTTATTCCTAATTTTAGGAGTTTTTGTGCTTCTGTGTTTGTCGTTTCTGCTTTTTTTCCGCTAGAAATTTCAAACTCATCGAAGTTTTCTTTGAGGTCGACACCTGTGATTGATTTTGCTGCTCATCAGGACGAGATTCGAGCGACTGCCATTTCTACTCCTAACCATAATTTGTTCTTAACGGGTGGATACGACCATAAGGTACCGTCTGTCTTCCTTTCTACTCTGGAAGTGATTCAAAAATACGCTACATTGTCTATAGAGCTTACCATGAATCGGTAGTCGAAGAGATCGCCGAATGACGTCGCATGCACATGCGAGTCGGAAAAATCAGTTGATTTCCAACTTTCGTACTTAAGTTGTTGG
>MU871256.1:0-18820 GCA_036418205.1 Ostertagia ostertagi
ATTGTCAATAGAAATGAATGCTACACAAACATGAGAAGACCCGAAGAAGGCAGGGCTGAAGCTCAGCCGAACTCCTCATGGTTGCGATGGTGAAGTATTTATACGTCTTACTTACGTTTCCACTCTTTTCAATAGGAATGAGTCACTTCTTACGTTCCAGAGCGAGTGTTATTGTCAGCAGTAGCATCACTAGTATGCTTCAGCGCAGGATGAGCTACTCAGGAAACACCAGGTGTAACTCGCCGACGCGGATAACTACCTCAGAGTTCGCCATCGATCGGAACACACTGACTTCGAGATTGGATTGAAGGATGGCAGGAGGAGAGAAACAGGAAAGATGTATGAGAAACCTCTTTTCAAACAAGCAAGGAGAATTCGAAGAGAAGGATTTGTTCCATCCAGGGAGATGACGAGGATAGAGCCGTGCAACCTTGGGTAACGGTGGGAATCTGCAACACTTGTGCCCTCCTCTCGTCCGGGCGTTCAACAAGCAGAATTCCTCTCTTCTTTTTTGAATAAAATATTGCGAAAAATTGTGTTTTTTGGACAAGAGAGGTTAAAAAATAGGCAGTAATTTTTGCAGCTCGAGAAAAGCTGATTTATTTTGAGATTGTTATAACCTCTTCCATTCCTTATCCTGTAAGCATAGCTATTCTCCGGTGCCCAGTTAGTTCTTTCTTTCATCTGACTCATACTTTCAGGGCGGAGACTAGCGACACAAGAGACGTCTGGCAGCAGCGGCCGAGGACCGCGACCTCTTCCTGACCTCCGCTTCTCACCTTCCAAGGGCGACGCCCTCAACACCAAGAGCTGCTTTCCATCCGATCATTCTCTATTGTGCCTTCGTGCGTAGTATTAACCTTGTGTCGTTTTCTGTGTATTTGTAATGTATGCCACGTTTATCTGATCATTGATCTGTATTGATGTCTTAAGGATAAAAGTTAGTAATCTACTTCCTTCCGTAGCAAGAGAATTGATCGTGCAGAAAAAAAGGTGAAATATTCTTTTTAAGCCACAGATGGGATAAATGCTGCAGTCGAACTTTAGCACGATTGCAGGCAGTTCTACTGGATCATCACACATTGTATCGTATGGCGATCGAACATCATCGCCATGCGACTATGATGCGGGAGGTGTACATCGGAAGCTCTCGGGTATTCTAATGCATCATACAGAAACAAAGCGGATATACGAAAGATTCAAGGGGCACCATTCATAATGATCTTTTTTCAAGCTGACCTATCTTGATTTGAAATAGCCTTTTATTTTTTCTTTCATATGTTTCCAATCCTTCTCAGAGGCGCAAGTGACTTTACAAGTATATGAACGAAATTCGTCGCTACCTTGCTTATCTGGGAGTGCGCCTCGTACTGAATGGCAGGAGCTGGAAGCTCAAATTCCGAGACAGCAAAATTATCGAACAATCATTTCACGTGTACTATTGGAATAAGGTGTGTTTTTATGGCAAGATGTGTATAAGTGCAGCGCACATGGGAAACGTAAGAGAAGATTTGAATTACGGATTTTTTGGTGGGGTGAGGCGCCGATTAGCCTACATTTGCCCAAAGATGGAATTTTTTCAAGGTAGCCGCGAATTCCATAACCTATATGCGCAGGTCTGAATGTCTAGTTTGTGAACAATATTTGGATGTCTACGGCTCTTGATTAATTCATACATCCATCGTGTAGATGAATGGAGCTGGGAATTGATGTTGCGTGTTAAGGTTTACCGAAGCTCTTGCCTAGAATTACCGTAGTCTTGCGGTATAGAACAAACGTCCACCCGGGAACGTGAGCGGAACGATTTGTGGCGAGCTGACGGTCTTCTGATCCATCCAGTCTTGATACGCGGGGCAACATAGGAGCAGTAGCTTAGGTTTCCTCACTGTGCGAACTGACCTTTACGCCACTAATGAATTAAATAGTCGGCTAAAGACGAGCGAATGCTTTTGAGCATAATGTACGGCAAATTGGGTGCTAGATTAATGAATTGAACTTCAAGGATTATTTCAAGTGATTTGCCTTACGCTTATTACGGCTGCTCTAGCTTATCACAGTATGTATTACTGGTTCTCCAGACACTGGTCAAGATATTCAACTATAGCCCGGTTACCGTCAATCATCGCAGTAAACTCATGAACGCATACGACATCGCTCTATGTTCGACGGATTGGCCTTAGTGAAAAGGGAATTATAGGTAACAGCACATACAAAACAGAGAGAGAGAGCAAACATGCAGGATCAAATTAAACTGTGCCGGGGTGAACAGCGGGTGGATAATTAAAGCTTGGTGGGAAGCCCGAGATTGGACTAAACAATGAAAAAAAGCAAAGAAAATCGTCGTTGAAAGTCCAAAACAAAAATTGCTCTGGAAAGAGGAAGAAGTAGGGCCGGGCGTCTTTTGAACTTGCCTGCTCCACCTCTCAACTAACCCGCGCCTACTTGAATAGCCGATACATCGAAAGTTCGTGGCTGGGTATTATGAGGCGTTGTGCGATTCGTGACCATGTCAATGTCTAAATAATACTAGTCACGAATACAGAACTCGTTCAATACCTTACCGCCACTCGCCAGCTGTTCCGAGCCGCGACAAAAGGCACTATTTCTGTTGCTAGTCGGGCTGCCTCTTATCCGACCCACAAATGGATTCTTTCGACAGCGACTTCTGCGAAGTCCTTGGCTTTGAAGCGAAAGGTTTTTCGCTCTTATAATTATCTGAGTGGTCTGAGTGGAGGAGGCCAAAGGAGACTTCTTAGAGTGGGGAGGAAGTAGTGTGTTTTCCATCGATTATCTAACAACAAGCATATTCACTGAACCACCCCACACTATTTAGGCAGAAAGCCCACCACGATCAGTGATATAAGTGGCAACCCTCGCCCTCCTTTCCAGCCTCCCGTTGAGCTTGTCCTCCTTCTCTCGTTACTCTCTGCCCCACACGGCTACCCACCCCGCCCATTCAATTCCAGCCATGGGCCACGGCAGCGGACGCAGATGTGAGAATGAGAGCTGAGTGAGCTCGATCGGTGTGGTATAGTGTAGTCGCTGTGGTGGTTTGCATCAGGGATTCATGACATCAACACCAACAGTGGTGCCCTTGCGTTTGTGTGCGGTCTCGGTCTCGGACGGAACAGAACGACACACACGCCACGCAGACACCACGGACAGAGACGACAAAGTTCTGGTTTAATAATTTGGAAGTTGATAAGTTGTGCCCAACACGAGCTGATCATTGCGTCAGGTGTTTCTGATACAGCATCCCAAACGTCAGCGGTTGTTTCGCTCTTGTATGATAATGTTTTGTTGAGTGCCCCGAACTATAAATGGAAAATCTCGTAGCTGGGAAGACTTAGTCTCACCAGGGAAGTCATTAATCTTCCCATAGAACTTCGAATCGAGACCCAGATATATCGATAGAACATCAAACGCTGATTACAAATATGGAAATTAAAACTGCAAAATGAACCTGCCAAGGAATTTGTGAGCAGTCAAAATCGTATTGAAAAGGTAAACACGAAGATAGAGTTAGAACAATAAAGTGTGAGAAGTTTGAAAAAGTAGAAGGTAAAAAATTAAGAACCGTCCTGGGATCTTCCGAGGCTTTTCAGCGGAGTGCGCAGTTGAGTGGTCGGAGTACGTGCTCTCACTGTCCAGCGTGGGAGAGTGCATCTCTTCCCGTTGGTCAAGCGTGTTTGGGCAACTTTCGAGAGCACTGCCACTATTCCATGACGACTTTGAATGCCCGGACGGTACCACGATTCATGTGGACACGCTTCATTTCCAGCCACACTTTAGCTGCTCACAACTTACTTGGAGAGTTCATTTTGCAGTTTTAGTCTTCATATTTGTAGTCAATGTTCAAAGCTCTATCGAAATATATGGGTCTCGATTCAATGTTCCATGGGAAGCTGAATGCCTTTCCTGGTCGAGTTGCCAATGGATAAATATGAATTTCCAAGGTTCGATCAATTCATTGAATAGTTGCCTTTTTTCTGATTGCACTGCTAATTTCATTTTTTAAAAGAATTTAAAGCATCCTTTTCCCCATGTTTTTCCCTCAGATCATTTGGTCTGATGTTTTGCTTTTTTACGTGGTATATTGGGTTGTCCAGAAATTAATGGTCAGCCCTTGCGTACCTGATTTTTCCGTGATGTTTCTGACAACAATTTTTTGGCTTGGTATTGCATGTTGCGTATTTGCAGAAGTCAGACTTCGCCTGCGTAGGCTCATCGTGATGTCCGAGTTATTGGCCATTGAATATGGCTTTGAAATTTTGGCATAATTTTCATTCGAACGGAAGCTTATTCCAGACAGAAGGCTTCATCCATCTGCTTCTATAATTGCAAGCTTGACGACAAAAGTTGCAATAAAATAGTGTCGCGAAAACGACAGAGATGAGCCAGAGTTGAAGGTAGTGCTACTATTAAAAGGAGGAACACGGATAGAGCACTGGTCCAAAAAGCTTGTTAGAACCTCGATCATGACGTCTGCAGTGGAGAAATGGTAGGCTTATAGTGATCAGCTCCATTATATTATACCAGATTAGTCCCCCGTCAACCGCCGGGACCTTCCTTTCCTGCGCAAGCTTTCTATCCTCCGCTATGGTCCCTTCCTCCTGTGACACCAACACCTCCTGGAAGTGACGCGTATGCAACACAATGGTGTTTCATACAGTAGAAGGGACACAATCATGATATGACGGTAGATTTTTCGCTTCCCTTCCTCATCCTCCCTTCCTCTCTCCACTGCCCTCCAGCTGCCACTGCAGCACCATGTGGAATGAACGGAAGTGTGCTAAGCAGGTGTTTATATAGCCCTAAGAGTGTTATCACAACTATCCTGCTACAAAACATTGACATCTCATTATATCACAAGAGTCTTCCCGCTCTCGTCTCAACGCCCTGTTACCCCATCTGTTAGCGGTTTGTTTATCCCATGAGCTTCCTTCTCACTCACTTCATTTTGCGGACGGACACACATACATACACACACACACACACACACACTCACACACACACATACAGATACACAAACCGACACACAAAGTTAGCGCTTTATATAATAGAAGGATAAGGATGATGGGATAAAACACACTTACGAATCATTGCGTGTGCGAAAATTAACCAGCGTTCCTAGGTGTACTATTAGGAATTGGGAGGCCGAGGAAAGGTGGACCAATGAATTTCTGAGGAGTGGGCATGGAACACGTGGAGTGTCGGTGTGAACTTCGTTTGCGCAAAACGAACAATCCTATTCTTGAGAGTTTTGTAAAAGCACGGCTAAAATTAGATCCTTTGTGAATATTGGAGAAGATCGACTCGTGGTTGGCCTTACTGATGGGCCACCATCTTTCCAAATCACAAATAGGCCAATTTAAGGTTTACTGCGTGGGGTGCATGCGGGGTGGTCTGCCTTCAGGCCTGGATTCACGCGAGGACTCGTTTAAGCTCAAGCGCTGAAAAACGGACTCGCAGGAACACATTCAGAAAGGCGATATGTCAAACCTCATCTACGAAACCTCAGCGCTGAGATGAGCTACGACCTTAACAGCGAAAAGTTCGAGGAGTCCGGATCCTGTAAAGTGTCGTGTTTAAGCGGCGCGAGGTATATTTAGTTGAATGAAACACAAGGTTTGACTATACATATTCATTGTTTATTAAAAAAAATGCAAGATAAGGGAGAGAAGTAGTGTATGAGGGGAATGAGTGACAGCAGGACGGCTGAGGACCGGCGAGTCTCTTGCACGCTCCGCTGCGCGCTAGCTGACCGTAATCCGGACGCCATAGGTGCGCTTTCATGTTAAAGCTGAAGGATGTAAATTCGATTTTTCTCGAAACGCCCCACAATCAATTCT
Source organism: Ostertagia ostertagi (assembly GCA_036418205.1). Classification (NCBI taxonomy): domain Eukaryota; kingdom Metazoa; phylum Nematoda; class Chromadorea; order Rhabditida; family Trichostrongylidae; genus Ostertagia; species Ostertagia ostertagi. The sequence continues at coordinate 5,853 of MU871256.1, forward strand.
GTATGTTGTTGGTCGCTCAACCGAGAGCCAAGAACAATTCTCTTTCTTGCTCGTATCGGAATTTCCTCGACCAATTTCACTGCCTGCCTCAAATGCCAGGTCGACAGTGACAGTATCTAGGGCCGAAATATAGAAGATAGTATTTGGCGGAGTAGCGCTTCTTTCTCCGATGATTCCTGGCCTCAATGGTTCCACTTGCCGTTGCGGATCGATATGTGCGGCCAGGATCCTTTTCTCTCTCAAACAAAGGGCTGCTTCCTGCTGAAGCGGGTCCAGACCGAGCGCACCTACACAATCCTACTATATATTTAAGCGGCTAGCGTGTGTCTGTTGGGTCGGCTGCGTCTCTGTCCGTGCGGGCGAGAACTGTGCGCGCGGCGGTGTGTGCTGTGTTGACCCGGAAATTTCATAGCTCGATGTCACCAGTATCATGCCATAGCGCAGTGGTTCTCACAATATGTTATAGGGGGTGGGATGGGGACACAAGTGGTACGTGATAGGAACTGATAACGACTGATAATAGCTGATAAGAGGGGCTAGAAAGCGAGCATCGCCAATTTCGTTTTGCCGTTCATATTGGTAAAAGAGCGTCTATACTTACAAGTCTTATGTGGGGCGGTCCCGGGACATTGGTGGTACATGATTGGAAGCGATAGCAACTGATAATGGCTGATAAGATGCGCTAGAACGCAAAAGTCGTCGATTCCGTTGCCTGGCTCGCGTTGACACCAGAGCAACCATACTTACAAGTGTTATGTGGGGTGGGACGGGGACATTGTTGGTGGGTGCCGGGGGGTTGGGACGGGGACATTGTTGGTGGGTGCCAGAAACTGATAACGATTGATAAGGGCCGATAAGGCGCGCCAGAACGCTGAAGTCGTCGATTCCGTTGCCTGGCTCGCGTTGACACCAGAGCAACCATACTTACAAGTGTTATGTGGGGTGGGACGGGGACATTGTTGGTGGGTGTGCCAGAAAGTGGTAACGATCGATAAGGGTGCCCGATTAAGGAGCATGCAAAAAGTCGTTAGTTTCGGTTACGCGCTGACACGAGCGTTCCTACTTACAAATTGTAGTAAGTCGTAGTAGTACAAACAAAGGTACGTGCACATTATTTCGATATATATGTCCAGCTTACTTAATAGAATTCGACTGCATAAATTTTAAAAAAACAAGTCTTCAGCAAATGATAAGTTTATTTCTGACTATTAAGAAAGCCCAAACTCATTGAACCGCTAATCCTTTCGGGGTTCTAAATAATGGTGAGTGTAAACAAATGATAAGCATTAAGCTCCTCACTTATGTAAACAGGCATATTTCGTTTTCATTTTGAGACTGACAGCAAGAAAATCGGTGATTCACCGCTAAATTAAATTCTGATTCGAGAAAAATGTCTGTGGTGTTTACAGTTGTGAGAATATACATACGTATGTACACCACAACCTGTCACCAATTCAGCTCCAGACGTTATCACGCATATTCTCGATGGACTTTCGCGAATTTGGGAAAGGTCTAACACATTCAATAGTGAGGTGGTTAATGGAGGACCTCATGCTGATATTCCATGGGTCCTCCAGTTTCGCTAAAGCCTGTCGTGTGATGCGCGCGATAGCGGGCGGAGCAAAACTGGTAATAAAGATAAGAATTGCACGGCGTTCATGGAGCGAAAGTCGGCGTCTCTCGTCCTGGCGCTTTTGCTGCTTACCAGCTAAGTTCCCCGCCGATTCATCAAATGTAAGTGCTCACATTACTGACAGCAGCCTACCAAATAGTAATTCTCGACATCCTAGTCTTATGTCCTACGCGCATGCCGGACGGCCATGTTGGGTCGGAAAAAGGGTCCGTCGCGGCAATCACTACGTTATTCACTGTGCGCTTCGGCCCCTTAGAGTACTTCAGGGCCCATACAATCACTAATCACCACCATTAAACCTAAGCGAGGCGAATCTCGATAGGGGCGCATTGGTGTGAACCTGAAGGGCGAACCCAGGGATTAGCCCAACTAGTAGGACGCATACCGAGAGGAAAATTGTGGGGGTCCCGTACCTTAGTAGATCATGCCAGCCTCATTGCCCAAATTGCGCGATTAGTCTGTCGCTAAGTCGCTAATCCATTCTGAACTGGAATCATCGACCTTCGTTGCAACGCTTGCCGCCCACTCGAATGATGTAGAGATCAGCGTGTTCTCTCAAACGGCGTGCTCTCTCGCGCGTTTTGTTATCCTCTTGATCGCCCTGTCACCATCGTACCAAATCCGACCTTATTGATGGTTAAGGCTTTAAGTTCAGCGTCTCCAAAGAATTTTCTTGCTTTCCTTTACATTTTCAGTGAGTCAGCCGTTCAGTCACTACCAAAAAAAAAACGCTCTTATGTACCAGTTTCGTCCTGCGTTTGCCTTTAACGATGGTCAAGGCGACTACCATGCGCCCCACGTCACGGCAGCAGGCAGTGTGCATGAAGCGCTCCACGCACATAATGTGTCACCTTGGCCTATTAGCAGCCGTAGCCTGAAACCCCCTTCTCACGCAGACGCGCAGCGCGTGCCCGGACAAGCGTTGCGTACCGCGGCACCTCTGGAACTGCGAGTCACCTTAAATGGTGCTGGTCGTCACGTCACCAGCAGCGCATTGGATCCATCTAGTACGTTGTGATGTTGATTGGACAACTTTCTTCTTCCAAGGGGTTGTAACGTTAGCGGACACGATGCGGTAACCCATTACATATCCGAAGCCTGTACAGTAAAGGACACGTTAGTATTTTTTGCTGGGACTGTGATCAAATAAAGCAGTGATAAATTGTGTTTAAGTGGGAATTCTGAACAAAAAATACTTAGCGAATCTTACTAATTACATTCACCGACGAAATTTTGAAATGTGCTCGCTCCAACTCCCCCAACGTCGTTAAACTAGGCGTGAAGTTACTGTATTGACCGTGATACGTAATTGCACCGGCTACCAACGGTAGATATACGTAATAAATGCCGTCTGTTTTCGTATTTTGTTAACTTACAGGTTATGTTCGGCGTTTTGTTCTGTAGTTGAATGCTTTGGTGTATGGAACTTCTCACAAGCTTTCATTACATTCGGACCATTTCAATAAAGTACTACGGTTGGATCTGTGTAGTTTATTAGGAGCGAAAGTCAATCGGGAATACGCCGTTGCATTGTTGTTCTTGTATATTTATTGTTGTTTGTTATAGCTCCCGGACAGCTTCTTCAAAAATGGGAGAGCAGTCTGAAGAGTTTCAAAGCTCTGGCGATATGCGCCATGTACAGGTTTCTTTCTTCAGCGAGGAGCAAACGTTTGTATTTGAGAATGTTAAAACTGTGGTTGTGATCAATATGGAAAGACGGTCAACTACAGCGATTTTCTTTAAGGGTCACTGATATTCCCTCAGCAATATTTGATGTGCCTGTGTCAGCCAATTGCGAAAATTTGAATGCTTTGGTTAACAAAACCATTTCTTCAACTAATGGTAATACTTTGATTTCTCTTCTCTGCAAGGTACTTCATCGCTTGATTCGCAAATCTCGTTGAATAGTTCCGATTTATAGATGAATGGAGTGAACGACGGTTCGAGTTCCTCGTTGGAGAAACGTTTATTCGTACCTCATTAGCAGAATTCATTGAAGAGTATAACGTGGAAACAGTACGTTGGAATTTGCATTGATAGTTATGTATTCGGCTTGTCACTAGTGGACACATCTGTTCAGGAAACCGTTATCAAAATAGAATGTGTGCTTGGGAAGGAAACTCCGAAGCCGTTACACGACATACCAGCTCCCGACTGGGTTTCCTCGGTTATCGTCTCCCATTCTCAGTATGTTTGCTAATAAACCCATTATTAAATTTTCACTGCTACAGAAGTTGTTTTTTAAGCTTCTTATCTACAACATATAGTGGAGAAATCATAATCATAGACAAGAAGGGCAAAAAAGTTCTGGAAAATAGTCGAGACAAAGGGAGTGCATTCAAGTGCAGCGCTTTGTTAGCAAGCGGCTCAGGTAACATTTAAACGCTTCTTAACAGCTTATTAGTATGTATCACGGTACATTGCATGTTTTCAGACACGAAAAAGTTAGAAGGAAAACAACTTGTGGTGGGTGGCGAAAACCAAATGTTGACCCTTTTTGAGGTTGAAGATGGTGCTCTTTTACCAAAGGTACGTTGTGTTGCTCATTCCAGGGACTCTTCAGTGTTCTTGTCTGAAAGTCAACGCTCCGTAGGGTGAGCTCAACTCTCTTGAAAATCCGGCCTCTCATTAATCTCTCAACCCTGTGCCATTCTTGCATCTCCAGTCTGAATCAAATTTCAGGGAATGGTGCCACTGAAGTTTGATTAGACTGGAGGTAAAAAAATGACAATCAAGATTAATGCACTTTTATTCGGGTGTGGTTCAATAGGACAGAGAGCGACATTTCGCTCGGCAATTGTAGCCCTTCCTCCACTTATCACCGATGGCGCTTGAGCTTCCTGCTGCGGAAAAATTTCCGCGGCGGAGGGCGCACGCATAGTCGGTCGGACGACAGCAACGATCGTAACTGTCGCACAGCATTGGATGCGTATCGATCGTCGGACTTGCCTGAGTATTCGACGATTAGATGCAGTCAGACAGTCAGACAGTTGCGATCCGTTGCTGTCGGACGACCGACTATGCGTGCGCCCTTAGTGAACCACACCCCTTTCATTCTTTTTCGGTCTTCATTGGAACATAAGTCGGGTCTCATCCAGTAAGGGGAGGGCATGTGGTGTGACAGTTCTTGCCGGCTACAGCAATTCCAATTTTTGCAAGGGGACGAAATCCCCGGGTGCGTGAACCATTTCGCTGAAACTTTTACACCCTCCCGTGAAAAAAAGTGGATTCCTTCATGAAATATGAACTGTCGCGCCCCTTACTAGATGAGACCCCTAAGTACTTCTCTCCATCAATTTAGCGCAACAAGCATCCAAGGCCTTTGATCGAGTGAAGGCAGATTTGCGAAACTCTGCTGTTCTGATTGAATTCTTCCAATGCCGCTTCACTTATTGTCATGCAAATGTTTAACAGCGCACTGCTCTCTTGAGAACCTTAGAAATGAGATGCGCTTTCTACTCTGAACTAAGTTTCGAAAGGTTCATTTTGGGATAAGTAAAATTGCTCCTCACCTCATATTCTAAGATTTTACTATTATTGCAGACTGTCTTTCGAGGCCATGAGCGGAGTGTTGAGTGTGTTGACGCTAACTCAGATTGTACCCGTTTGGTTTCCGGTGCATTCGATTCAAATATTAAGGTTTGGAATCTTGAAAAGGGTAAGTTCCGATAGTTTTTCTTTTGATATTGTTAAAGTGATTTATTACTTTATGATGAGCAAACGTAAACATATCCTTAGGTGATGAATCAACAATCTTCGAAAAAGATGTGAATAGCGATAACAAACCCAAGAAACGGAAAGAAAATTTTATTACCAAGGTATGGTTGTCATTCAAGTAGAAGCGGTTTTCTGAAGTAGAAATGTTCTTTTAAGGTCCCAATGGTGACATTAGCCGGTCACAAAGATGCCGTGGTTGGGTTGATGTGGTGCTCTTATAACAGCAGTCAAGTAGTGTCTGCTTCATGGGATCATAGTATTGCTGTATGGGATTTACAACTGGGTAAATCGTTTTCGTTTTTTTTGTTTCTGTTGCCTTCCATAACTGTTTTTTTTAAATTTCCAACTTTAATTATGTTAAGATTCAAAAGCTTCGTGGCTGCTTTTCTCTGATTTACTTCCTTTCAGCTGGCGAAGTGTCAAGAATTCGGGGGTTGAAAGCTTTTACGAGCATAGATGTCAATCGTAAGTCAGGTTTAGTTATCAGCAGCAACACGGATGCCATACCACGGCTATATGATCCTCGAAGCCATGGTGAGCGTGCTTTTGCAATTCGTAATAAGATTTCAAACAATTTGTACTTGTGATGCTTGCTACTTGAAAACGCTTGCATATTTTAGTTTTTAGTATGTTTCATCACCGCCGCCCGCTTCTAGTTCTTTATATATGTGATTTCTCATGCTTTGAGCATTAACTCACATTATCTTAACTTATCATTGGGAAGTCATTGGATTATCAATGACTGAGTTTCCATGGGACCAAATTTCGATAAATAGACCTCAAACACTTGAACTTATATGGTCAGAACCAGTCCTTGAAAAACAGTCGACAAAGAAGAAGATTACTTTTGATTCTTCTTAATTGTATCGTTTGTTGAGTCGCCATGCAGAGGAAATCGTACGTGATCTGGCTAAACTGCATGTTGATTCAAGGGAAGCAGGTTCCCTTCTATGCGGCTTGTCCTCATTTACCAGCCACAAACTATTCATTTCTGTCCATCCATGGGTGATGGAAAAGTCCGACGGCGACGGCGAGCTGAAGAATGTTCAGCTGCATACGCAATTGCTTTACGTGATTGATGAGCGCACCACCACATTTTGCGAGTCTCTCGTTGCCGCGCGAAAGTCCCGGGAGCCCACTCCACCGTCCTTCTTGTCCATCTGGGACATCTTCGTCTCATAATTGTGACCAGCCCATCGTAATTTGGCATTTGTCATGTGCCCCAACGGATCGCGGAGAGGGGAGATGATGTAGATCGAAGCTCTAAGAGTCCAGCTCGATATTGAGTGAACCGACCAAACCTTAAAAGACATCGCTCGAGCGCTCTGTATGTCGTCATATTCGTAGTTTTTTGTGGGGGGGGGGGTCATTTGTTCCACTATGGCGCGCTCTCCATGCGCCACACTGTTGCCTTTTTGGGTCACACCTTCCATCAACATTTTTTTTTGGTCAAAATGTGCTTGTGAGAGTACTGATGGTCCTAGTTATGAACACGACTCCCAATCTTGGCGCTCACCCCATTTTGTGCAAATTTTGAAACGCCGATTCAAAACGCAAGTTTGAAATTCTGTCACCACGAAGTACTGAACTCTTTCCACTTCATCGCCCGTTTTTTGGTATTCACGGGGCCGATTACTAAACCATGGTTCTGTGGCTCCCGCATGCTCCCCTATGCCTGCTTTGGAACCGTTTGAAAAACTTTTGAACCCCCTCAAAGGCCTTCAAGGTCAAGGGTGGTTCCTTTCATAGCGTTGGCTCTCAATATGCACTTTCTTCCAAGAATTACACACGCTACTTATGAAGAAAGTAAAGGAGAGGAGTGGCAGTAAACTTTTTTCCCAAGAAAAACATAACTCGTTTGTTAGCGTCTTTCATTCAAGATTAGGAACTGCATTTAGCCTTAGGATAAATTAACAACTGATGGATATTTCAGTAAGGATGATGTTTCATGTTTTAGATGGCTCTCTCGTAAAGCAGTCATTTGTCGGTCATACGGGTTGGGTTTCATGTGTAAGGTGGAATCCCTGCGATGAAAGATGTTTTGTAAGCTCATCATTCGATAAGTCTGTGAAGATGTGGGATATACGGTAGGTCGTATTCTTTGAGGAAGCTCACTTTGGCTTTGCTTTTTTCAGCAATTATTATATTACAATAGTAACTTATTCCTTGCATCTGTTAGGTAATCACTGTTAATAAAAATAGGTGAATAAAATTGATCCTTCATTGTCCTACAGTTCTGAAACCTTTTAGATCGTCGAAAACCTCTCTGTTTGATTTACATGGTCATGATGACCGCGTTTTATGTTGTGCATGGGGCGAAAACGGTCTGATTGCGAGTGGATCGGCCGACGCTACTGTCAAAGTGTTTTCTACTGCCTAAAGTTTGTTGTTGTGAGCTTCGTGTTCGCTTTCTCACATTTCTCGAGAGCTATTGGAATTCTATGCGGTACTTGCTTATTTCCGCTGGATATTCTTTATAATGTTAGATATTGTATCAAATGTTGTTGACAGTGAGTTTGTTCATGTTATTTTGTTGAGAATTTTAGAATAAAGAATTTAATAATTACGCGCTCTAGTTCGTCGTTCGGGTATCTAGCCGTGGAATATCTAAGATACATCATTCACTTTGTTTACTTCGTGCTTCCATGTTTCACTTCTTAGTTGCTTGTTTTTTTTCAAGAACTATTTGCCGTTTGGCCGTTTGTCACAGCACTCAACGCCAAGATGGGGAAAGGTTTCCAAAATTTTATGTCCAAAAAGGACTTCCATCCAAGCGCTTGGTGGAATTTGAAAAGGGTTTGTTTATCTACTGATCAGTGATCTACAGGGTTTGATTCGAACTTGTTTTGCTTTAGGTGTGGGAAGTTCGGCAACAAAAAGCAATTGATGACAAACGACAAGAGGATCTCCGTGTTCAGTATGAAAAAGAACAAGAAATGCTCAATAATAAGTTAGTTTTCTTGTCAGCGCTTTCCTTTGGTTTTTTTTTGGTTCTGCACCCAACTTTCAAACGCCATTATTTGCTATGATTATTTAACTTTTCATTTGAAGAGCTCTCTTGGGAGACGAAAAGGCCAAGATGGGGTTGTCGTTCATGTATGATGCACCAGCAGGAATGACAAAAAGAGAAGAACCAAAGGTGAATTATTTCACATGATCTCTTCATATCGTTGATAAGGAAATGATGTCGCATCTGGTACCATTTAGGAGGAGCCAAAGTTCGAGTGGCAACGAAAGTATCACGCGCCTCGTGAAGAATGGGCTAAGGATAACGATCAGATCCAAGATCAGCCTTTCGGTATACAGGTAATACTTTAAAATGCGTTGTTTTGTTGCTGTTTCGCTTTCTGTTTATTAAGTTGTTCAGCTTCATAAGGGAGTTTGACAGGTATTCAGTTGATGTTGATGATTTTATGCCAGGAGGAAGTGCAAGTTTTCGTGCATGACTCCTTTGAATATGTGGGGGTACAAGATGGTGAATAAGTGGCTAATCAGTGGTTGGGCCAAGCACTTGCAAAGGTTTACCATCCAAAATTCGCCCCTCCATTCTTTCCAAATCACTGGCATCGCAACTATTAGCGGTAAATCCTTCTATAAACGGAATACTCTGAAACGTGTGATTAAATACGTCACCGGAAAGAGCGAAGGGAAACAATAGAACATTGCTAATTTGTATAACTTCTTCAAAGGCGATTAGTAAAAGTGGCTCATCATATTGTGCTTTATCGTCGCAAGTCATGGCAATCAAATTATTTTTTGTTGTATTAATTACATATTTAATTTTTATCAGTCTTTAATTCTCCTTTCTCATTCAAGGTACGCAACGTGCGCTGTTGTAAATGCCACAAATGGGGCCACTTGAATACCGATAACGAGTGTCCTCTATTTGGAATGAGTGGTAATTTTGAAGATGCTGGATGTAAGTTGACTGTTTCTTTCTCAATATTCATGCACTTGCAAATATATTCTCTCGTATGCCTTTGATTTTTTGGTCATAAGTGATTTCAGCTTCTTATATTTACAGATGCTAATAATCCATCGGATCTCATCAAAGAGTTGCGCAAAGAACGTGAAGCAGTTGGTCCTTCGCATAAAAAAGACGATCTCATGAATCGGAAAGAATTCATGGATCGTACGCAGCTTGCAGAAGAAATGAAAGATACCCATGGTTTGCGCCTGAAAGGAAATGTTTTGAACGGTACGCTGAGTTTTCTTCCTTTATGGTTTCCGTTTTGAAAGTCTCAGTGTGCGAAAATAGTCTTTAATTACTCTTCTTCTAGTTGAGTAGCAAGCTCAAATCAGAATGTCTCCATCAGTCACTGTTCTAGGAATGTTAAGGTCGAGCTTAATCGCCTCTTGAGTAGTATAAGACGCTTGACATCCATCAAATCCCTTTTCGGGATGCGCCCCACATTTGACATCTGAACTTACGTTGCACTTTAACGCGTTTTTCGTTTATCTTCGTTTACACATTTTATTTTGAGACAATGTTGCTAATGTCGTCTGCAGTTAGCCGTACGAGTGTAAACAAAACTGTAACATCGGCGAGAGCTTTTAGTTTGCAGGTCGCTAACCGGATCATCATGTTGACGATGTCAATGCTGATAAGCTATGATAAAAATCACATCAAAAACTGAGCAAGGGTGAAATGGTACGGCGGTAGTGTGATTTGTTGCCTGAATAGGGTAATATGCGCGGGTCTTGGACGAATTGTTTTGCCCACAACTCAGCGTTCTTGTAATATCGATTGGGATATTATATTCTATTCTAGTTTTCTTCTACCTACTTCAGAACGGTACATTTTATGGCACAATTTCAGTCATTCGTGAGGATCAGGAAGTAAGTACGCTGAAGGCGGAGCCAAGCGAGGCAGACCAGATGAAGGCCTTCCTGGCTAGCTTGAGCGATAAGGAGAAGAAGAAACTCATGAAGTATCCTTGGTTGTACCCTTTTTGCTCTCCCTATTAGTATCTGTTTCGAAAAAGTGCTGCTTCAGAAAGCTGATTGGTAACGCTGGTGGTGGAAAAGAAGATAAGAAGAAAAAGAAAAAAGATAAGAAAGAGAAGAAGAAAAAACGTAACGGAAAAGAAGAGAAGAAAAGTCGTGATGTCATGGTCAAGAAGGAAGTTGTTACCTCGGATGGTATGTTTTTTTACGCTGCTTTACTTGCGCCTTTTTTCTCACGTAATTGTTTCAGAAGACGAGAAGCCTCCAGTGAAACTTCAACGGCAGTCGACGAGCAGCAACGAAGGCGAGTCATGACTTCATTTTGCATAATAATCTGACTCAGACGCATGAAAGGCTGAGTATGCCTAATGTATAAAAATGTAGAGGCGAGGGGATGGGTGTCAGCCAGGAAGTACAACTGATATATTTGTTTCTTAATTCGTTTTTGTAAAACTAAGAAGCGAAGCGCCGTCTTTTTCTGAACTAACACCTAGATGTGGACTTATTGTTAGCTAGAAGTGGCAGTAGCTCGTGATTCGAAAAAAAAGAAATTTCATAGTTCTTGCGATACTCCATTCACGCTCATTCCAACATATGAGTTTTTTTCTTTATAGAGGAGACCCTGAAAAGACGCCGTGGTGAACAGAAACAGCGCCGTCGACACGACTCAAGCAGCGACGAAGGTAGCCATTGACATAAAGTAAATATGTGAAAGTTTTTGAAATGGGTTTTGTTGTAGAACTTGAACCGAAACGTCGGCGCACCCCAGAACAACGACGTCGGCGACACGATTCAAGTGATGCTGAAGGTAATTGAAGTAGCGTAGCAAATAGGGCCTAACATTACCCTGTCGAGATATTGAAAAGCCCTATATGTGCTGGGGTGTGATTTCAAAGTAGTATTGTAATTCATTGGGATCTAGAATGCTCCGGCAATAGTTGTGATATCGGAAATGTATTCGTCTTCAATTTCAGAAAGAAGAAAGCGAAAACCTTCTAAAGGAAAAGAATTCGGAAAGTCGACCAAAGCGCCACTCGAGTAGCGATACAGAGCGAAGTAATGGTACGAATTGGGAATTTTATTAATGTCAAATATTGATGGTCTTCTTTCCTTTTCTTTTTTTCTTTCTTCTTGTTCAGGTCTGTCTAATGTTTTCTTGTTCTTTATATAAGTTCTTTAAGATGTGGTATCCAAGAAGTCATTCAATTCGTTTTGTTTATAGCAGGGAAATCTCCACTGGGATTGCGCTACAAAAAAGATGATAAAGTCGCAAAAGATAGTAAACGTGAATATGCTAAAACTGATGCTCCTCGTAAAAGAGTGAACAGCACGGAAAGAGATGGGAGTGGTGGCTCAAGCAAAGGGCGTGGTAAGAATTTTATTCAAATGGTGTATGTAATTGTTGCAGTAATTAAGTACGTGACCATCGATGTCGGTTTGCTATCAACATTCGTTTTCTTTTTCAGAAGTTGCACTGAAGGAATCTCCTAGAAGGAGGAAAAAAAGCTCAGATAGCTCCTCAGATTCAAGCAGCGGTGGGTGTGATGTAAATAGACGAAGCTCTTGGTGGAGTACGCATTACAGGCTATTTGTTACTTGTAATATTTAATATTTGTAGATGACTCTTCACATTCGAAACAGTCTGCACGAAAAAATAAATCACCGCCACGAAGACGCCGTCAAGACTCGACTAGTGATGAAGGTATGCTTCAATTCATAACCATCGTTTCACTGTACGAATTCGTCTTCATAGTGATTAGGTTTTCTTGCTTTTGAAGAATATTAGCACTGCATCTGTTGGCAAATTAAAGCAGGTGGAAAGTGATACAAGGATGAAGCCATGGGAAAGGGCCCAGAACCCGTGGAATGGAACCCTTCCTTGTTGGGTTTTCGCGATATGAGTGTCTCATCGGTGCTGACCTCATAACGCTCCCTGCGCTTTTCGGGTAGAGCTGGACGACGAAGTGGGCAGCGGCGATAATGGCGCGGGGACGGCCATGCTAGATTGGCGGGGCATATGCTTATTTTTAGTCGGTCTGCGTCCTCTGAGAGCCCGCCTGACTTTCCACTAGGTAGGATTCCCCTTCTTCGACTTCCTACTTCATCGTGGAATCCTCCTTTAAGCTATAAGAAGTCCCTTGAGTTCGAGCCAATTTCTCTTGTGTGATTGTTTAACTCTCTTAACACATTCACGCCGATGGCAGCCCATATGGGCTGCCAACTGATAATCGCTTGCCAGGCGCTAGGAATGGACAGATAGGTGGGCAAACCTCGTAATCGAGTGTAAAATGCTTTTAAATTCCTTCACGGGGAAAGTGAATAAATGCTCTCTTTTCGTAACCACTATTCGTCGTTCTGATCGAAATCCTACTGTTATATGTTTAGATAATCTTTACGCATTGGACATTGCAGAAATTATTTTGTGACATTCATGTTTTTGTTCATTTACAAAACAAAATCTGCGGTTATGTGGTGAGGCGGCGGCGCCCACAAAATCGCGTCCGTCCCACGCGACCGAAAAGTGGAAAAGGGGCGTCGTCGTGAATGTGTTAAGGTTCATAACATGGGATGTGGAGCACCTTTATTTCTTCTTATGTAAAACAAATAAACGAAATGTCGATGTTCGAGCCCTTCTGTCTACAATGAACCTCGTGATGCAGCTCACGGAATG
>MU871258.1:0-18168 GCA_036418205.1 Ostertagia ostertagi
TAAATGTCGAAAAAGCCTTGTCACTCTTCTCTGCGACTTTGGTTTTTCTGGATAGCGGTCAACCACAAAACCAAAGTCGCAGAGAAGAGTTTTTGAAAGGGGTTTTTCCTCTGAAATCTAAGTGTTCTCTATCATTCGCAAGCATCTTTTCTGCTCTATTCAATCCTATGTTTAGTTTTAACTACTATATGAATTACGCGGAATTTAATGTCTTGCGTGACAAATAAGATGGCTAGTCCACGAGAATGACCACGTCACTACGAAAAACCTTTCCTCGAGAAGATGACAAAACCAATCAGGCATACATTTCAAGACTGGTCATGACTTGCTCTCGACATTCCACTAGTTTTTACAGCTTCCGCTGTAAATATTTTTGGGGTCTCGATCTGACGCTTACCCATCGAGTTCTGGAGGAAAAACAGAATTTGAAGAAGGAACTACGCGACTGCTCGGAAACCTCATAGCCACAGGTAGACGGCGTCGTGACAGGCTAGAGGGTACATCATTGGTCGATTTGTCGAAAAACAAAGAGTTGGAATTAGTTGTCGATTCGCCTAATTTTCGTCGACCGGACCTCCCATTTCGGAGGCCTAAAATTTAAAATCTCTGCTATGAGTGTAGAAGCAAGTTATACCACTTTGAAGAGAAAACAAATCCCGCGCAAACGATATGATGTGAAAACTGAAATTCAAGAAGCACAATTTTTTGTTTTCAAAACGATATTTCTATAGAAAGCCTAGTAAATGAGACCATCGCGAGAGTAACCGAGTACAGAGTGGCAAAAAATTACGTGCGTTAAAATAATGTCCAAACTTCATTTTTTGTCCACAAAAATTTTAGAGTAATTAATTTTATGAAACAACAAACATTTTATAACTGCATTTCATAAAGAAGTTACGAAGTGGTCGCCATCAGTTTTGGTACAAGACCATTTTGTTTCTTCACCGACCGATGATGCGGCGGGTTGTACAACGCATAATTTATTCCAAATCTTGGTTAATTTTTCCTGAAGGTCATCGAACTTTCTGAATTTCGACTTCCTCAGCATCTCTCAATGAACCCACAAACAGAAAATTCTGATAGATCTGTATTCGGACTGCAACTTTACAAATCCACCACAAAAAAGTGCCTAGTCTCGAAGAAGTGAATCGTTGTGTTGGTTCATGAGCCGGAGCCTGTTCCTGTAGAAAGATCATGTTGTTATGATTTTGCTTCGAGGGGACTACAGCTTTCTTAAGAATCTCATATTGGTAGAACTTCCCATTGATTTCACGCTTTTATTGATAAAAACCTGTGAAGGTTTACTTGAACAACTGATACAGCTCTAAATCATCAAATTTTAAGGGACGGAATGCTTGAGGGTATTTTCCAAACGAGTGCTTCTGAGAACCGGAATAAAGAATGAAATGCGATTCTGAGACTTCTAAGCCGCCTAGATGGTGACCTTTTTCTGGGAGAACACCTGACGTCTCTCCATCTTGAAGAAAAAGCGTAACTTTTTATATTTTCCTTTTGTTGGCACTCTCTCTAAAACTCCAATGATCCTTTTGATCATTCCGTTTCTCAATAATTCTTTGCACCCATCGGTTGCTGATACTCCGCTCTTATTCCCTCACGGGTTCGGGTAGAAGCTGATCTTCCTCATTTCAAAATTGCGTCTTGACTTGAACAGGCCTTCGCCAGAACTTGGAACAAACTTTTTTTCCTAGAAACAAAAAACAAATATTTTGAAAAGAAGAAAGAACGCATATCTTCCACGAGCAAATATATCCTCGAGTCAATGGTGATAACAAACACGCGAAATTTCATACGCACGCAATTTTTCGTCACCCTGTACACAGAAAAGTGTAGGAAATAGAGGGTTACTGAAAATGATTGGCAGGAAGGATAACGCGGAAGAGACGGCCAAGAGAAATTGATTTTCATGGAGTACTTCATGGATACTTGTATAAAAACTTGCGTCCAAGAAAGAGTTTCAATCATCCTTCACTGCTCTTTATACGGATGCTTACATAGGACGAATTTCCCCAGTCATATGCCACTACACGCCTGTAACGAAAACCACCGTGATGGTGCCTGACTCCTAACTTTTGAACTCAGCATCCAAAACCAACTATGTTTCCGGACGCCCATGCTTCGAACCATAGAAGATGAAAGTGAAGGAAATTCCAATACCCAGTGGTGTGGGTCGCTAGGTCGGAGTGCAAATTTCGGCACTCGCCGGCGCAGATAACTTTCTTTGCGCCGGAAACTCCAAGTTCGCTCATGAAACTGAGTCGACCTGGAGTTTGGCAGCGAGAACCAATTCGTTGGCGAGAAAGGAAAAACAGCCTCCTTTCCTCAATCTACTCAACAGAAAGATAACAGACATCGTTGGCTATGTAACCTCTTCCTACAGTGTTGATTTTCCCGAAAAGAATTCAGACTTTTCAATGTAAAGAGAATCGGCAGAGAGAGTAATAGAATCACTGCAACTGTTCAATAACAGCTCCGGCCGATTTCAGCGATGCCGACCCAATGCATGCTCATCGTATCCTCAAACGTCAGCCTCTCGCGTGGTCACTAAGACGGAACTAATGCCGATCTTTGTCGGCGAATTCCATCGTGACCATGATTGGCTACCACCCATTCGACTGCAGCACGAAAGCACTGTATTCGGAATTTATCCCTCGGCTGAAATAAAAAATATTGAGTTGGGGTCAATTTAAAGCCGTAGTCGTCCAAGCAATCGCTAGTCAACAAAGTCAGTAACCCTCATTGAAGCAGGGCCGTGTAATATCTGTCGACTCTACAAACAACTATACAGGGGTGGCCAAAAAAAAGAGACACTTTGCCCATGGCGCACATCGAACTTTTCGTCGCACAGGGTGCCGTGTTAATGAAAGTTTTACGGTGAAATATTCCTAAGGTGTTCCCCCGTAAACAGAAGCAGGCCCTCCTTCACTGCCCCGCCGTCTTTAGAATATGACGTCATCTACCGCCACCGTCGAGCTCAACGAGGCTTACCGTAATCGCTCCGGCCTGAAGCTGCTTCATAATTTCTTCAATAGATTAACTGCTGAATAGCTTCCTAGAGACATTAGCTGTGGCTATGCAAAACCACTTTTGACCAGCATTTCTCACGGACGTCGTAATGTTCTATGGTACCTCGTCAACCCCGTTGAGCTCCTACGGTGAACCATGTTTCCGTGTGAAAATCTTCTGATGTCGTCGGTATGTAAGTCTACATGTAAGTCAGATAGTTTATAAAGAGCTCCAATATCTGATTGAGGCCGCAGTCGAATTTGATTGGAGGGAAGTGGATATGCTGTACTTGAAATGTGGAGTCAAGATGTCTATTTTTCTTGGCACCCCTGTTAGACCTGAATTTAGAATGTTAACGGCCTGCGCCGCCTGACAGGAGTCAACTTACCTGATGATAGATCTATTCAGAAACAAAAAACTTGTGCTTTTTCTTTCTTTTTCAGGTGGGCCTGTCGTCATTTGTTTATGTATGTGCTCTGGCACTCGACGCTCTCTTGTATTAGGAGAAGGGTGCGCTGTCCTATATGGCGCAGATCCCAATTGGTTGGAGCAACAACTGGGCGAATGCGGATCTTCCTGTGGCCTACAAGCTTCCACGCTCCACATTCCTTACGCTCTTTTCCTTGACATCAGGCCAACACAAACTGAATGCATCTTTTAGATCTTTGGGAGTCAACGAGATTTTGCGACCCAACTTATCAAATCGATCAATTTGTAGTCTACATAGCTGAGATGTGGACGAATTCTTTGGCTACAGCAGGGTGTGGCAATTACGGCCTAAGCACTCAAATGCCAATGCGATCACGCCATATGACCGCCTCCGTTTCCGAAGTAGAGGGTAGGCATATACACGATCGAGGTACATCTGCACGAAACAGTAATTGGGTACATGGTCACAAGGAAAACATCGTCGCCACGCAGCGATCGCTAATGCGCAAAATACACCGAAAGGTTAGTCCTTTACTGCGCGTTAAACCCTTGTCCCTTGTCTAGAAATGTCCCACAGAAAGCAGAGCGTGAAAGACATTGGCCCAGTGGTGCACTAGTCTGCAATTCACGAACATGGATACATTGTATGAGAAACGAATTACGCTAAGAATGCTTAAGCTACCAACCCTTTCAAGCAACTGTTCAGCGAATCTCTCGTTCCCATGACAAGCTAAATCACGCGCTGCGTACGAAAGCTCTATCGAACGATACTTCGAACTCAGTGGAAATCCTGATCCAGACGCTGAATTCTGAAAACACATAGCACGAATATCGCACAGTCCCATAAGATTGACGAACCTTATCGCAGAGATCGCCTACTTCTTCTCTATGATGTACGCTTAGCTTGTGATAGCAGCAACCGACAAGTATTACCGCCGAAGCTGCAGGCGACTCGACAAATATGCGAAGAATTGAAGCTGACAAATCGCCGCATGGGTGAAGTCCAATAAGAAGTGCTTTTTGCTCTAAAAATAGACTGTATGAGCCGATCTCAATCCACTGAACTGAAATTTAAGAAAAAAATCCAGGGTGGCATTGCCCGCTGAGAGTTGTTGCAAGGTCGAAGTTTGACAATACATAGTAGTTCTACGAAAAATCTTCAGAACAGTTCTACCTGTCGAAACGTAATTCTTTTTTTGGAAAAGAAACCTACCAGTAGTTTCTAAACTTCCCGACCAACGAGACCCCCAATTTTAAAGAAGTCCACTCCATCCAAAGGAAGTTCCGCGCTGAAGCAAGGAGCATATCGTGCGTCGGTTCGCACCTTTAGTGAGCCACATGTCTTTTCACGGGTACGTTTCCTTTGAGCTCCAACCTTACCGTAGAATCCTCCTGTGAGGTCGCCTTCAGAATCGTGTTGTCATCCAAGGCGACTTACCAGGGAAGGATAATGGGTCGAAGTGGCCATATGAAATGAGACAAGTATCATGGTATGTGGTTTCGACGCTGATCTCGAATCTTCTTCCCAAATCTGCCAAACGATTCGCTGAACGGAGTTACGGAGGTTTCTATTCCCACGCAATTTACACAGTAAGTGGTCGGCCTAAGCAATAGCAGCATTAAAACGAAACACAGCGAAGCACCAAATGGGCGCTGGTGGCCTAGTGCTTAAACCGGTGGGCTCTCGATTCGGAGGTGGTTCGGATCCTCTGGGTTCGTCTTTCCATGCACCTTGGTAACTGACCATGGCAATAGCGAAACATAATCCTTTAATCCTGTTCAACCCTAATTTGCTGAATTTGAGACCATTAACTTCGATATTCTTCCCAACTTGCGCGCCGCTAGATAGAGTCAGGGCGCGCCATATCCGTACCGCGGTTCAACCATTTTTGAGTTAAACCAATCGTTATATCTGTACTCAGGGAACTAAATCACTCCAATACAGTGCGCGTCAATTTTATATGCCACCCCCTGAATTTTTTCAGTTTTCCGACTTATTTGGGAATTTCGTAAATCGGCATAGCAACCATCGGTTTCGGCGTGTCGGAAAACTAGGAACGGTGTTGTTTGATTTTGGTTAACGCGTGGATTTGAATTGCTCTGTTCTTTGGAAGGAAACTGGTCGCGAATGCATATGCCATCCAAAGTCTTCTTTCGAAATTTCCTCATGCTCTCACCGTTATCAGCTCGGTGGCCATGCAGTACAAATAAAAACTCACTTATGCAATGCATCACAAATGGTGAAGCATTTATAACTAATTAGTTCGGAATATTAGTCCTGATACTGGACGGTAGCAGCACGAAAACGCTTTATCAGAGAAAGTGCTGTGTGCTCACTCTTGCGATCGCTCTGCTGCTTATTGTAGAACTCTCATCGAGGAGTGTATCCAGGCAAAACTGGGGAAATTTAAGTGCTCAAGGAGCTCTTAAATTCTCATTTTCCCGCTTCGAATCCGTGGTCAACTTTATTTGTGGTCTCGGCTCCCTGCGAAGCTCGAAGCGTTCACGCTCACAAAGTCTCTGTTCAGAGAGAATATGAGTTGCACTCACAATCCGCGTAGTACCCATCGCCGAACTTTGTCGGATTCTCTCTGGAAAAATTTTCGTACCGAGCGAGCGAAAATGATGACATGGGCCAGTTGTAACTTGAACGGGACACCGAAGGTGGCATGGGCCATCATTGCATCGCCTTGATAAGAAAACTTCGATCGAGTTTCAGTGATGGGTACCAGACGGGTAGTGGGTACGAGTCATGTTCTCTCTAAAAAGAGACTTTGTGAGCGTGAACGCTTCGAGCTTCGCA
Source organism: Ostertagia ostertagi (assembly GCA_036418205.1). Classification (NCBI taxonomy): domain Eukaryota; kingdom Metazoa; phylum Nematoda; class Chromadorea; order Rhabditida; family Trichostrongylidae; genus Ostertagia; species Ostertagia ostertagi. The sequence continues at coordinate 6,257 of MU871258.1, forward strand.
GGGAGCCAAGACCACAAAAAAAGTTGACCACGGATTCGAAGCGGGAAAATGAGAATTTAAGAGCTCCTTGAGCACTTCAATTTCCCCAGTTTTGCCTGGATACACTCCTCGATGAGTTCTACAATAAGCAGCAGGAGCGATCGCAAGAGTGAGCACACAGCACTTTCTCTGATAAAGCGTTTTCGTGCTGCTACCGTATCCAGGCTAATATTCCGAACTAATTAGTTATAAATGCTCCACCATTTGTGTGCATTGCATAAGTGGAGGATTTTCTCATTTGTACTGCATGCACACCGTAGCTGAATAGCGTTAGAGACATGAGAAATTCTGAAGAAACTTTAGGATGGCATAAGCAATTGACGCGGCCCATTTTCTTCAAAAGAACAGAGCAATTCAAATCCACGCGTTAACCAAAATCAAACAACACCATTCCTAGTTTTCCGACACGCCGAAAACGATGGTTGCTATGCCGATTTACGAAATTTCCAAATAAGTCAGAAAACTGAAAAAATCAGGGCATATACAATGCCACGCACTGTAGTGCCAACTCCAGATAAAATCGAGATTTCTGGCTATCTTCGAAAAGTGGCTAGTCATTAATGCTTCCTAGCCGTACGTCCTTCACTTTCGAAACACCAATACCACATCTGTTGCTGCAAAAATCAAGAGTTTTGCAGGCTCCATGTGCAGAAATTAGCAAGTGCGCCAAAAATTCTTAGAACCTTCTCGCACTTTTTGTACAGGGTCAACCTACAGGCAATCTTGATTGCGCGCCGTATTGAAGTCCTTTTCAACCCATGCGCAGCGATGACAAAAGAACCCCTCTAGATAACCGACCTTACGACCTCTCGCACGTGCGCGCCGAATACTTACCGTTCCATGTTTTGCTCATAACTCCGTTCAACAAATTGATTGCATATTTGGAAAGCAGCATACGGGATTAAGCATCCACACAACCGCAGCCATAGGAAGGTTCCATTTTGTTATAAGCCACTGTCGGCCCGTAACATGACATTGCGTCACCTATCGTAACAAGACACATTTCACCCTACCGAACAAATCTTGTAACTCCAAACGCTTCACAGGATGGAAAGCTTGTTTGACGGAGGAAGAACTCGAGCCAGGATGGACGACGCTCTTGGTAGTTGGCGCCGTCTGCCACTACATCACCTCCGACCATATAACGATTGATACAAAAATTGCATTGCACAACCGATCATCAGAATGTAGAAGATGCTCCTGTTATTTTTGCTAGTAGTGTTTCCTTTCCATAATATCGTTATGGTCATATTTCCTCGTGGTATCTATTTCCTTTTCGTAATATCGCATGATCAACCAGTTTATGCATTACAACTTCTACCAAGCAGTTTCCACTTGAGTATGCAACGACGTTATCGACCAAAGAGAGTCACATGAATAATGAAGGAGGAGCTCTACCAAGAACTCGTAATCGGAGACCAATTCTTCGATGCGATGTTGATCTTACTGAACCCCACTGCCATTGTAATCCTCCCTCCCAACAGGCAAAAAATAGCAAACACGATCACATTTCGAGAAATTGTTGGCCGTAGCCCCAATCAGCCCATCATATGGGGCAGTACGAATGAGGCGAGTGAAGCTCGTATAAGTTGACTATAGATGATTTGGAAAAGAATGTTTACCAACTGCTAAGCCATCAAAAACTGATCCATGGAAGGAGGCATTCACAGATTCGCAACAATGACGAGGTACCACAAAACCATCACAACAACCATTCAGTCTTTCGTCCAACTTTGCAGATCGCCGAACCAACTGAAAGTGAACCCACAATGTTGAGAGCAATGAAAGGTTTATCCACACTGACTTCACTGTTTTGTTCCATAGCAAAAACTGTGCAGCCAGGAAGAGTCATGCTGAGCACGCGAACAAGGTGACCCATTCCAGCACCGATATCTATGACCGTGTTGAAAAACGGTCCTGAAGAATTTGACAGTCAATGTTACGATTAGTCGATTTTCGAATTTCCGGAACCGTTTCACTCTGAATGAACGAAGGTAAATTCGCACCATTATCGCTCTCCTTCAACAAATTGACCACTGCCACAACACGGTCAATCTCATGTTGCTTCTTTAACTTCATTTTTGTCCGGAGACTGTTTGTTGCCGTAATTCCTAAGAAATCGCGAGGCTGTAAACAGGTACGCGGAGATGGTAGACAAAGTATCACCAAACAATTTAATGAATGAAGGACTACCTCTTTCCAGTTGATTGCACATGCCTTGGCAATCTCAGAAGGCGAGCTTACAACATCACGAGAAGGAAGTCGACTCACAATAGTTTTGATGCATAAAATCGACAGTGGCGGAATTATTTTGCTAGGACATCCCGACGAGGAAACGAGGTAGATGCAGTCTTGTGGCTGTAAACGTTATCTTACGGAAACAAACTTGTACAAAGTTGTCGTATGCAGGTTGTTTCCCACAGAATACAGTTGAACCAGAACAATAACGGTTTGTGCCGACGAATTGTTTCAGAAAGGCCACACATTATCGCATTAGAAGCGCTCCAACAAATGACGGTCACCCTATCCAGATCCCCTTTTCAATGCCGGCGCGTAGAGCATCAACATCGCAAGCCAGTGGAGGTTGGATGCAACTTGGTGTCCCAATGATCTGGTAGTTGTGAGAAAAGGCTCTAGAGGCTTTGAAGAAACTATAGTCTTCTCCACGGGAAGCAACGAGCAAACTAGCTAAGTAACTTTCCGGATGTGAGCGTATAATCTACGTTGCAATGTATGTTGCAAAACACCAAGAACTCTCAAATGATATTTGTAGCAAAAAATGTAAAGTGGTCGGTAAGTTATGCACCAAGCTGCCGTCGTGATAATGAGGGGAGGGGGTTGTGGTGCAAAAATTGGGGCTGCTTTTGGCAATCCTGATTCTTGTAGAGGAGCAACTTCAAGGAGGATGACCAATTTCCGTTAGTAAAAAGGAAACTAGGTTATGCAGTCTACACGTAGGGCATGAAGGATTGTCTTGTACTCTCAAAACGACTCGGTTCTCCTCACTCCCTTCACCGAGATCCTCTCACCCTTCGCCCCACTAACATGAACCAACATTTTTTGGTTAAGAACCGATTTCTGGTCACAACGTGACAGCAGCTGTAAGTTTATCAACTTCACACCTCTGCATCCTCGAACGCTGATTGCCACGACGAGGGAAGTGCACTCCACAAATCCGATGTAAAGTAATTGATCATATAGGAGTCTATCAACCAGGCGTAACGAGTGATAAGATATTGAAACAACGCGTCCATCTTTAAAAAAAAAACTTTGGGCAGGGCAGAAGGTGCAACACAGATACATTGCTGGCAAAAACTGATAACAGAGTGAAAATGATCAATAACAAATTTATCAACCATTCATAACAAAACAACAAGAATTCATATGATTCCGATCTTATTGGCGCAATCTAAGGCATCATAATCCGTCGTCAAGCGAATGTAGGCCTTTTTCTCCATAAGGGGAGTGATAAGTGTGTTAATCTGAAACGATAGGATGTTGCGAAGCTGGAAAATTTCGAGACTTAAAAAGGCCTACCTTTTGCACCTCAATATTGTACAACTTCTTCACAGCTGCCCGAATTTGGTGCTTGTTCGCTCGCACATCAACGATGAAGACAAGCGTGTTGTGATCTTCGATTTTCTTCATCGCAGACTCGGTCGTTAATGGATGCTTGATGATAGCGAAGGAATCAAGCTTGCATCGTGCAGGGGCAGACTTACGAGGATACCTGAACAACAGCACACGTGAACATGAATGAACACTCACTCAAGCAAAAACATGTAACACGTATCTTCGAAATCTCGAACCTACTTAGGAATTCTCGGCGTCTTCAGGGTCTTGGGCCGACGAAAGTGTACAGATGTGCGCACCTTCTTCTTCTGCACGGTTTTCTGCCCCTTGGCCACCTTCTTCTTGGCATCAAGTGCCTTAGAGACCTTACCCTTCTTCACAATCTTGGGCGGTGCCATTATCCCAACTAAAACAAAATCGAGGAAGAAGAACCTTCTGAAGGCAACATAATCCTGATATACATTGATAAAATTTCACGGTTGGGAACCGAGTGGCATACAAAACAAGAAAATATCAAAATCTTGGCAGATTTACTTGATACCAGTTAAAGCAATGAAAAGTGAAATTAAGGCTGATTTCACCCAGTATATACAAGACAAGAAACATTATATTTACAATATTTACACTATGTACATAATAAATATTAAAGATTGCTTACACGATGAAAATGAGGCTCATGGATGGAGGAAGTGGCCGAATTAAAATTATCCACATGTTCGACTAAGCGATGAGATTCTTTGATATCACCCGAACTTTGCGACCGTTCACAAACTTGATACGCAAACCCACCCGTTAATACAATAAACAGTAGCAAAAAAGCGACTACTATAGCCACAACCCATTGAAAGACCATTAATTGCCGCCTGACTGAGACTTCTGATGGAGGAAACGTTGTTGTCATGTAATTCACCAACGCCGGAATGTACTCATTCCAGAAAGCAACTTCTTGATACAGGTAGTCTCGCTCCAGTTTTCCAGGTATAGACATTTCAGACCAGTGAGAATAATTAAAGTTCATATACCAATGACGCCGAGGTTCAAGAGCAGCCCATGACCCGTCATACAGAAAGTTCGGATTTCTAAATATGTGAGATAAGGAAAGGGCTAAATGAAGAATATAAAAAAAACAGAAATAAAAGTGAAACAGTCTGCTCACTGATGATAGACGAAACGCCTGAATATGTTCGAGAAGACTTGACTCGCATTGCGATCCATATCTGTGAAATTTACACCGCGTAAATGGTAAGGTCGCAGATCGTCTGGTAAATAAGGATAACCAAACAGCAAATATAAGTCACACTCTCTGCAGGACCCTGTAAACACAAAAAGTTACGAAAAAGAAACTAGAAACGGGCCTCTCTTGCAACGAACCCATCCATCCTGGTATAAAGCCGGTTCTTGATAGATTGTAGTTGTTCACGTACATAAAAGTACGCGAGCCGGCTGCTGAGTGAAGGTGAGCAGAAAGACTTATAGGAGCAGTGTAGTATGCGTCAGTGGCGAATTGGATGAATGAATTTCGGACAGCCCACTCATCGGCAGGATCAGGCCAGAAGGTGTACCGGTCAATGATCGCTTCCACAATTGCTTCGCGATTCATGCTGTAGTTGTGGCGGAATGCGTACTCTAGCGCGTAACTTCGAAAATATTCTTGATCGACGTTGTTAAAGTCGTTGAATTCGCCCAAAAGTCGGTCCTCAAGAATAACCTGAACAGAAAACCTTAAATAGTATGCACAGCAATAATAACATTAAGGTACAACACATTGTTCGCACGTGAAATGGCCACTCGTACAATAGAATACAGCGGAGGTAAGATGTGCACAACAATTTCGTCCACTTTTTGAAGACACCGTTCAGTACGAACGGATCCATAAACCAGAGGACTTCAAAGAAGTGAATGTATTAAAAGCGAACCTCTGTACCATCCTGCGCATTCATTCCTATTAGCAGAGGCACTGCACTTGGTATAGCTGCAAGTCCAGTCGGAGCATTATTTAATATCCAGAGTGGATTTCCCGGGATGTTCACGCCGTCGACAGTGGGAAGGAAAAGATAACGATTGTATCTGAAGAATACATCACATTATTTAGCCAACAGGAAAAGTAATAGAAACTTCTCTAGCAGAATCTGGACTCACTCTATTGGGATATCCGTTGTGGCTCGAACAATGTCATTCGTTGACCGCGATAAAATGCAGTTCCAAACGTCATGTGCAATGGATTGAATACATCCAAGATAGCGTCCCAATTTGATAGTGTTATTGAAAGCGAGGGCCGGCTTACCAATATACGAGTGATACGACACCTCGGCACCTGACATTGCGGCAGCAGAGCGAAACAAGCCTGAAGCAGTCCCATGCTGATTTCTGCGATGATGAGGAAAAATGTCAATAAAGAAAGTGAGACATTCGACTTACTTTTGGATAACGGCGACAGCATGTGCATCCCCACTGAGACAGCTCCTGCATCATGGCCTACGACAGTCACGGCTTGTGGATCTCCTCCGAAAGCTGCTATATGGTCCCGGATCCACTGAAGAGCGAGTCGCTGATCCATGAGACCATAATTTCCGGAAAGAGAATCGCCAAGGCTCATGAATCCTAAAACATACATTGCTACGAATCTTTGAAATGGACGAAAGCTGCTTTCCATTTCTACAATCCCAGAGGAAAATCTCAGCGGCTAAAGCAAAACGCAGAATGAAAAGATAAATAAGCGTTGATAACGAAATCTCACGCTAAATAACGTCAAGAGATAGCTGGGAATATGTGAAATCACTGGTGCAAGGGAGAGGGGTAGGCATAATCTCGCATTAAATTGTCTCGGCAACTATTCCTTTTAGCAGGGAACTCCGGGTGACTGGAGCAGTTTGCTTGTAATGAAAGGAAGTGGGCATGCGTTGAAACGTTTGTCACCATTTAAATGCGAGATGCTACTACTTGGAAGAAGCAATGAGCCAAACAGCAGATAATAAAAGCCACGGACATGAGCAAATCAATGCGCAATAGTAGAATCTCATACTACAAACATAATGTATTGTTCGCACGTAAAATGACCACTCGCACAATTGAATGCAGTGGGGGTAAGATGTGCACAATGTTCTCGTCCACATTTTGAAGACACTGCTCAAAAAGAGCAGATCTATAAACCAGAGGACTTTGAAGAGAAAAGACTGAGAATACTAACCCAATGCACCAAGGCGATAATTCACCGTGACCACAACCATGCCGCGTGACGCTAGGCCATGAGCGGGCCATTCATTGGCAGAGCCGGTTTGAAAGTTACCGCCGTGGAAGAATACCATGACCGGATAAGACATACCGGATACTTTTGAAACCTTAAGCATTAGAATACATTATAGCACAGCAAAACAGGAATTATACAAAACAAAACAAATAGAATAGATGGCTAAACCGCTGGGGAGAATAGGTAAAATGAAAAGGTGTGGTAAAACTAACGTCTGGAGAGAATATGTTCAAGTATAAACAGTCCTCGTTGACAATGAATGGATAAGGATCATTGACAAAGATTTGTGGACGAGTTTCTACATCTTGGGCGCAAGTGGCGCCGAATTGAAATGCCAAATACGGCTGCGTTGGTAACTCTCGAATAAGTTGCGGTGGCTGAAAAAGACATGGAGAATAAAATGGTAACTGCTCTCGAAAGAAATGAAATTTGCATGTGACACTTCCTTCGTTGTCGAAATGACCAGTAACAGACCCGTCGGAGTGCTTTTTATATTAACACTTCCTTTAATTAAAGGTGAGGTAATTGAGGAACTGCACGTTTCTTTAACCAAAACCAGCCAAAACAGAGAATCGCGGTGAACTTAGGTGTCACGGAAACCGGTCTAAGGTCATCCACACCACGAAGCCGAACGAAAATTAATTAAACTAAAACGAATGTCCGTCAATTAATATTGAGAAACCCAACGGATTATCTCGATAGTAACCGACAATACGATTTTGTCCTTTTGACACTGACCTTAGATACATATCTAAAATCACAGTATAAGGACATGAATAAAGAAGAAAAAGATACCCACTTTCAAGCGACGCTGTGCAACAGGAGGTTCTGCATATGGCACTCCGAGAAAGGTGAATATTGTGACATTATTACGTCGCGGCAATGGACTCGGCTCGAAATGCGATCGCTGTGGTGGTAACTGCTCGGACGGATCTTGACTTGGAGTCCATGGCAAGTTTTCCAGCAACAATTTTTTCCCAATCAGATCACCAATGGACAATCGCACAGCCACTTCATTCGTCATGAGACCCTAATAGAACATAACAGTAAAAACCTGTAGCAAATACTTAACGGTAAGAACTCACCTGGTTTTTTGGGCGAGGTGTTGACGTTGGTCCAAATGGATTCCATAGATCAATAGGTCTAGTGGGCTCCGGAATAATTTGAGGGCATATTGGTACTACCACGGACAACAACAAGCTCCACATCACTACGGCACAATTTACAACCGAATCATCTAAAAAGGTAGCGTAGGGTTTTAAAATCTAGGACTAGGTCAAACTTCCAAAAAAAGCAGGCTTTCTGTGACGATACAAAACATCACGACGCTAAAATACTGACACATGGAAACTTAGGACCTAAAATAGGAATCAGAAATTGCGTCAATTTGAGAATGAGCGTCGTGAACAAACTACGGTAGCTTGGCTGGCTGTGTGCACCGGGAATCTTCGTAGGACCGGCACGAGCTAAATGGGTGCATTGAAATGAAACTAATTTTTACATCGCCATTGGAGGTTTTTTGGAGAACTGGCGAAGCCCACTGCATAGAAACTGCACTTCTCTATCGGAAAGTTTATTAAGGTTTTGCAAAATGGAACAATGCTCGACATGAAAATGCTTATTTCATGTGGTGAACTTGTGCGATTGGTGCTCGAGACTTACGGTAGGATGTACGAGTTCATTCCTTGCAAATGATTTTTGTCAAAGAACCAGTCTTTACCTGCATGAATAAATGAAATTGAACGGCACTTTTGACTATTACAACCCCAGGGGCTGAGGGGGTCAAAAAAAAAATCAATCATTTCGTCTGAAGCTTCTGGGTGTCATCGAGAGTCCTGATCACGAATATGGCATCCCATTTTTGCGGCGCTGGCGCCAATTGGCGCCACGACTGATTATCACCAAATTCGCTGTAAACTTCTGTATAGGGGTTATTTGGGGCCCTGATCACGAATATGACACTCATTTTTGACATTCGTGCTGTTTAACGCATATTTTCTGCTTTTCTAAGCTTTCTCACCTACAGCGCCTAAGACTAAGCTTAGGGGAGGGGAGTGAAACTCCGGAGTGGGTAAACCACGCACCGTGTGGCAAAAGTTGGAGTGTGTTAGACCACAGGGGAGTGGCCTACTCACTTTGGAGCCCTCCACTATTCAAAGGCTTAGTCCTGATTGCGATCTAATTAGTGCGAGGGCGCAGACGAGCAATAGCGCAACAACAAAAACGAATGTATTCGTAATCAGGACCCCAAATAACCCCTATACAGAAGTTTACAGCGAATTTGTGGGAATCAGTTGTGGCGCCACCTGGCGCCAGCGCCAAAAATGGATATCATATTCGTGATCAGGACCCTCGATAACCCCCATAGCAGAAGTTTCAGCGAAAATTATTTTTTGACCCATCTCACCCCTACTGGGGTTGTAATAGTGCAATAGTGCCAATTGAACTACCGCAATTTTCCGAATTCTGGTGTGTAGCGCGAAGCTTCACCGAGCACCTCCGTACTTTGAGGAGGTTTTCCGCTATTGTTGTTGACAGAAATCTAGCTTATAGGAGAGCACACAAGCCAGATTTATGGAAAATCCTATTTTGCACCGAGTGGCCGGCTACCAACGCCGATGAGGACTCACGCCCTGTAAGGAGCAGAGGAATCCGTGACATCTGGCCAATTTCAGACACAAGTTGACCCCGATGATGGTTGTTCTTGTTATATTGGGTTGTCCCATAATTCCTGGCCGATTTTGTTCCAAATTCAAATTTCTTCATGTCAAATTAGCTTCATAATGAAATAAGTTGATATGTTGAAGACCTTCAGCCAGGATGTTTAGGAAGCTCAAGTGCGCAAAGGGATAGTTAGGTAGGAATTGAAATAATTGATCAACAACCAAACTCAACAATTATGCCTTACGACCATTTAAACCTTGTAAGGAGCGCGGTGATCAAGATATCAAGATCAGCACTATTTTAGGAGATAGAGAGAGATTAGAGATCAAGATCAGCACTATTTTAGCAAAAATTTTAGGAGCACTTCCAATTCAAGTCTCTTCCTTTGCGATAGTTTGATCAAATTCATTTCGTGTTCATAGTGTGGAAGAGAAAACTGCACATTTGCATTCATGACTTCATGGATGTTGGTGGATCTCAATACTCCTTTGGAGTAAATTCAAAAACTACAGCAGTAAAAATCTTCTGTTGGCTAAATTCAAATCGAGCACTTGAACACTTTTTCATGCTGACACATTGTTGGCTCATTTTTCGGCTATGTTCCAGTAGTCCTTGTGGTCCCTGTGGTCATTTGATTCTGGACAGCGGCATTCAGTGGTAATTGAACTCAACTCTTAACATTGGTCTACAACAAATAACAGGCCATTGCTCATGGTTAATTATTGTTGAAATACGTATAAAATGAAGCGGTTATTGCACTATTTGACCATTTTTTTCTGCGGTTCAAGTTGAAGAAGATAGTTAATGGGATTTACCAAATTTCTTTGTAAGTTTATGGTGATCGAGCTACGTTTTATTCTACCCAAAACATCCCTTTCACCCGCAAAACTCCATGCCAATAATTTCCAGCATTATAACGCTGTTGACTCACAATGAATTAAAAGTTCCTGAAGTTGCTGTTCTGAAACGCTCACTTGAAAGGGAAAGATTGAAAAAATGAAGAAAAGGGGCTGGTCGGAACAAAGCCAAATTTCGAAACCCTCAGGAAACTCTTTTGCCGCTTGGATGGGAAAACTTCTCATCCAAGCGGCAAAAGTCTCCTGAGGCGCAATCAACGGACATACCGTCTTGTGATTACTAGTTCATCAGATTGATGCGGCAACATAGCTGGCATTCGATTTTGAAAGGTTAATATGTGCAATAAGGAACCGGTGAATTGACACTTCGAAACTAAAATCGTGCCATCGGGCGGAATCGCCAATTTGTTGAAAAAATAGGAAAGGCGCTGAAGAAAATAGTGGAAAATTCTTTGGTAATAACTTGTATCAGCTCTCCACGATAAACATTTCTTAGTCGAGAAAAATGACAAAATTGAGTGAACCACCTAAGTAGCTCTTACATGGTTTGTGAGAAAACGATTTTGGTGTCTACGGTCTCTGAGCATAATATGTCTGAGCGAGGTCAGCAGTCAGCACAGCCAATTAAGTGAGGTCACTCCGCAGGCGATTGCTAGGAGGCATAAGGTGGCAGGTGCGAGGTAGTGATTAAGAGGTCATTTTTGACTAAAGTCCCTCTCCCTGTTTGCCCTAGCCTTTGCTACTGATCGGGCACTGAGCTATTGGCTCAATAGCATCGCAAAGACGATAGGAGCTGCAAAGTTCGACCTCATCATGGACCTCCAGTCACTTTCGATGAGGACCCTTGCGCTACGAATAGGAAGTGCATCCGGACGCTATTAGCAGGAAACTGTAGCAAACATCTGGACGCAGCCTACGCTCCATGAGTCGACACCTGAATGGAATGGGCTGTAGCAGAATGAAGCTCGATGGAAACAGCATGCATCGACTGACCATGACCGAGAAGCACGCCTGACCATCTGCAGAAGTTTCATTCTGCGACCGTATAGACAAGACATTCCCTAGTTGGTCACCAGTGCAGATGAGTCATGAGTCCCCACGATAACAACACGCGGCACGCCTGGTGGCTACCTCGCAGCCTGGACCCACCATCTCGACCAAAGCCCGAGCTCTTTCATCAGAGGATATTACCCCGGTTCGTTGGATTCGCTGGGTATCCCGTTTTGAGAACCATTTCACTTTATGCAGACAAGCATTGCGAAGGTAACCATGGAATAGCTCCCGAAGTTGGCCGCAGCAGTGCGGGAGAACGGTTCGAAACGTCTCAAAATCTCCTTCTCCGAAGGACCGCCCGAAATCACATTGCAAAGATAACTCGCCACGTTTCGAGGGAAACTGGCTGGACCACGACACCACATCTATCGTATAGCCCTGACATTGCTCCATCGTACTATCACCTCCCAGCTCCCTGAAGCAGCAGCTTGGAGAGAAAAAAGTCAGTAAATAGTATAGTCAGTAATAGTAAATACAAC
>MU871259.1:1680-23675 GCA_036418205.1 Ostertagia ostertagi
ACGTGAGCTCCATGGCATCAAGAAGCAGAATTAAAATCCGCCTCTGTTCTCGAAAGTTGAGTGCGATGGTCACTGGCAAAACTGCACCGGTAGATTGAATTGTAGCCTGCAGTACATGAAATCGCCTCGTTGTTTATGTGTTCGGTCAGAATAAATCTACAGTTTCGGTGAAACCTTGCTCGGGAAACTATCTGCTACAGTATTCTTTTGCTTTTCCTGTTTGTCGCTTTCATCAATACTCTGACTGTGCCCGGATTTAAGATGGAAAAAAGCACATCCAGGTGGCAACTCAACTCAACAACTTCTTGGTCGAGGGCTAATACTGGTTTCTAGAAGAGAACGGAACTGATGACATTAAGAGTGAACAGGATGAAAACGCCACTAGCGAAGAGGCTGTTCACCGGGTTTGAAAAGAGCGACTTTGGCTGGGAAGGTACACACCACTAAAAAGTCATAAAGTTTTGTTGGGTAGCACTGGAAGAGCGCAACGTTGAGAGAAAATCTTGTTGAAAATATAAGACGTCGGCTAAACCCTTTGAGAAGCTGCTGCATGGCCTAGCTATGTTTTACAATTGAGAAGGCTCCATCGACGAGCCGAAGCTGCAATATTATATTACGTGATTACACAATACAGTTCTTATTAGGAGTTCAGATAATAATATAAAACTATGGGAATCCTTGAAGAAGGTGCTTAGCATAGCGAAACTGAGAAAATTTCACTTTTGCGCCTTCAAAGGATGCAATTGGTGTGGCTCCTGCCCACAAGTACGAGCGTAATGGTGTAAAATGGTTCGGCAATGAAGATAAAAGGGAAAGAATCCCGTCGGAAACGCTTTGGTTGAGGGCTCACCTACCCTTGTAATCGCTGTTCAAAGGCAATACACTAAGAGGAGAGGAGAGAGAGCGCAACAGAAGAGGGAGCGTCAGACAACAGCCTGACGAAAGGAAAATTGCAGCTGCTGCAGCTTGCTTTGCAACGCACCAGCGCATTTGTCGAGTAATTTCTGAGCACGGAATGCCTTAGCTGTGATTGCCCTCCAGGGTTCTTATAACTACGCTATACGAAGTTATCACGCGACTTCTGCCTGGATTGTGCCTTTAAGTGAATTTTTGAAGCTCCATATCTTTGCTGAATGCTCAGGTCATAGAAACGCTTCGGGACAGTACCATGCTCATAGGCCCTTGCATCCAAAGCGCAGGATCACACACTTTGGCGGTAACGCCTGGAATGCCTCTTAATTGGCAAACAGGAGACCGTGTCGACGTACTGGAACGAAATGAAGCGCTCGCTGGCGCCAAGTTCAGAAGCATTTCGCGGAAAAGGAGGAAGGTGTGGAAGAAGAGGGGCGGGGGGGGGGGGGAGGGGGGGGGGGTATACATTAACGGAATTGAGCTTTAATGACCTTAGTCACGAAAACTATGATCCATCGCTTCCGACAAAATACCGCGGAATTCTGGATTGAACCGCTCGTGTGGGAAAACTAAAACGGTATTGAAGCTTGCATGCGCAGTCAGGTAGTGATCTAAGTATACTCTTTACCAAGGCCTGCCTGTCTACTGCAAGGTTCACACAAGTGGCAACGGCCTCCACAAAGTGTAATAGTTCCCTGCCAACGGAAATGATTAGCAAATACAAATGCATTCTATCAACTGTCACTATTTACAACTATCTCTTACCAACTATCAACTATCATAATAATGTCAGATTTACTTGAAGGCCGTCGTGATTTGTGTTTAAAAGTCCGTACTGCACACTGCCATGGTTGCCGGATACAGAAATTACATAGGCTCATCAAGGTGGCGTTTTACCAGCCATCGGGCCCTACTAGCGTACTTGACTGTGGCTCAAGGCCACTGTAGAAGAAGGGTACGTCAAGCCAATAGCAGACCGAGATGAGAACAATACAGCATTTGTATTTGGAAAAGCGCTCACTGTCAAGATTATTCACGGAGTTTTCTCAGATTATTTAACACAAATTGATGATTCGATGATGAAGAGCAGCTACACAAACACCAGCTAGGCGTGCTCATCCCGTGACTGCTTCATGAGCAATCCTCACAATAACAGCGCTTTCAAACTAGAAACAGGTACGAAGAAAGAAGATACCCTCGGGCTGATAGCCGCGCCCGTCGATTTAATTACGCACCTTACGCAGTTGCTAAACGCCTTCGGCTGTGCAAGAGATGAGAGTTTCAGAGAAGCAAAAAAGAGAGAAGACTTAACGATTCACGCCCAAACATCAGTGAATAATGTCCAGCGTTTGGCTGTGATTCAAGTGCCCATCCAAGAAAATATTAGGCTCAACAAAAAGTTCATAAAGGGATCCTTTCCGTAAAAATTATGATTCCATCTCACCCATTAATCACTGGTTTGAGACCCTTAGTTCATGATAAGAACGAAAAGAACAAAAAATTGCATTTGTTTTGGTCAATAATTCGAAAAACTGGAAGGACTGCTACGCATTCATCCCCGGGACATCTGTCAAAATGCTGGCGGTGGGAACGCCTCCGCTGGGCTCACGGAGTGCTGTCACTGGAGATCTCTTTTCGACCTTTTTATTAAACTAAAATCTCACAATTCTACTGCATTCCCTTCTATCGAACGTTTGTCTCTATCTCCAAAAAATCGTGAGCTTCTAACCCAATTCTTTGAATGCGTCGCCTAATGCATGGCCACCCCGACCCGCACTTCTTTCCATGCGCCACCTTTGGCTCCGCGCCACCAACCTTCGACCGGCCACAGAGTGTGATTTTTGCAGGGTTTTTGCATTTTTTTTTTTTCAACCAAAAACAGAGTCTTTCGTCAGGCGAAACTTTGTATGGTTAGGTTTTAGGTGATCACAACCTGACATTTCTCCTGTTGGGAAAGAATGCATGAATTTCCCGAAAGGATTCCTAAAGGCTCAAATTTCTGTCAGAAGAGAACCTCCATCGGTGAGATTGTCCCCATCATAGTCTTTAACAATATCTACCAGGGGAGGACAGCTTTGCGTGCAATTCTCAGGAACCTACAATGGTGTGCAAAACTAAAAGGCGAAAGTAACTTTCGCATGATATCTCATGCTGAGCAAGCCAGCTCGATGGAGTTTGGAGCATACCTAAAAGAAAGTGCTAGTACATCACATGGGGTTATTGAAAGAAAAACGCAATGGGAAGAACGAAAATGAGAGCTTTTCTTCAGAGACAGTGCTTGAAGCCGTTGATGGGTGGAGCTGCCCCAATTCATGGTGAGTCCCTAGAACACAGAACATGGCTTTTGTATGATGTGTGAACAGTACGAACCGCTGTACATGCTCTATTACGTGCTCCCATATTGGCCGCAAGATTGGTAGAAAGTTCTTGTGGGGTAGTATTCCATTCACTGAACATTATATGATTTACAAATGTTGGACAGTTACTGGCGCATATGGGTGCGTTGCAATAACTCTCCCACTTTATCCCGCATGTGCAAGAGAGGGAAAGGGTTTCCATCGACGGTTTGCTTTGCCTCCTTTGAATTTACAGTGAGTTCGGCCAATCTGATCTGAGTTTGTTGCTCTAAGTTTCGCGCACCACTGGAGAACATTCGCATTATTCTACAGTGTTCCGTGCTGTTGTGATGGTGGGCGATGCTTTTCAGCTGCGTTAAATGTCGTGGATAATTCGCTGAGGCAATTACCATTCGAGGTCGCAGGCGAAGTGAAGATCATAGGCGCTGCTTACCACGCGCGGGCCGGAGAGCAGAATTCCTGGATTGTACGTCGTCTGGGCCATCCAAGCAATCCATCCTTCCTTTCAATACTATTTGCTACCAAACTGTTTGGAAAAGAGAACAAGAATAGTGAATACATAGGCCATACCAGCGCTAGTCATTATATGGACCAGATCGCATTGAAAGCCTTGATTCTGGATGGAAGCAAAGTGCTGAGCGCATCTCATAAAAGGCAATCAACGCGATGGCTTTTGGGTGGTTTGAGTGCCCTTCTAGTGCATCGCTGTCTTCTAATCCCACACCAGACGGGCATCTATAGCGAAGGTTCAACTTTGAATCTTCTAAGAGAAAAGCGTTGACAAGCTGATTCAGGCCATAAGATGTCGGACTGCGACCTTTATAGAAACTTGTGAAGAACAACCCGAACGACAACTCTTTCCACTGACCTCGGTCATCTGGGGCTTCTAGATGCGAATTTAGGCGGCAACCAAGGAGAAACGTTGGAGATCTCCTTCCACACCTTAGTATGAGACCCTTGCCACTGAGCGTCCGAGAGTCTAGAAAAAAATAAAATCTGTTCAGATCTTTCTGTTCAACCTAAATAATAGGACATATTATTTAATGCAGTATTAGTAGAGCAGAGAAACAGATGGTGTTGAGAAAAGCAAACATGCGCAATTCCCCGTACATGCTCACTGCAAAATTTGCAGTCATTCTGGAGCTGCCGGGATTTCTCCCACGCATACGACGGCGACTACACGGGTAGCGGACATAGAGCTGTTGCGACGACTAGTTTGCTACGCATACGAGTTATGCGCTTCGTGTCTCGTTGTTTCTCTACTTAAACTCCCTTCTAAGCAACATTTGACCCGGCTATGATCATCTTGTTGGTTCTGCTCCCGCTAGTCGTCCTAGCACGAGAGAGCTCCAAACTCAGTCAGCTCCATGATGGCGACGCGATTGTTCGCACAACAACTGTTCATAGGTCAGTTTTTTCTTTCAGAAAATCAAAAGTCATGTAGAAAAATCGACTGAAAAATCCTACTTCACTTCGATTCACTATCTCCATAATTCCATGTTCCTTGAACATCTACTAAATGTTATTGACCCATTGAAAGTGTTAATTCAGCGTGGATAATGCCGTCGACGTGCTCCCGTCCTTCGCGTACCGACCACAACCCGACTTTAAGTTCAGGTAAGTCCTTTGCTGGTTTTTTGTGGAGGTTTCTTCTGCCGACAAACAAGAACAGGGCTTTTCGATTTTCCCTTCTTTCTCTATTTGTGCGATTTTAGTCGAAAGTCACACTGGTGGTACAATAGGTTAGTTTGAGTGAGCTTGGCGTGCTGATCTTCAAAAGACGTAGAAGTGACTACTATTTCAATTCAAAAAGCCCTAAGAGCTTCTCCAATACAGAGCTAAGAATTGACCGCTGTAAAAGAAACTCGAAGTTATGAAGTATTTACTAGGTTCCTAGCCACAATGGGAACCTTCTTCAGATTCGTTTGTAGAAATGAGGGAAAACGTTCAAGAAATTTTTCCCCATTAATATTCACTATGATGTTCGTTGAGCGGCACGCTCAGCTTTACTAATTTAGATGAGTGCTTTAGAGGAAACTTTTAGACCCCTTAAAACTCCTGCGGTACATATGTATGTAAACAGCGGGAGTTCGATGGGATTTTCGGGAGATACGGTCGTCTAGGAGGTGAGCAGATCCCGGGATCCCGCTTTGTAATGCTGTATCTTCACATGTCGTGGCGATTACTCCAGCCTAGCTGCTGCACAGGTCTGTGAAAGCAATTTCAAAAAAGGCTCAAAGTCTGACGGCGACGCTACCGACAAGAACGTCAATAACTACTCTACTTCTTTTGGGGCAGCGGCAGTGACCGCGACAAGCGCCTACGGCATGAGTTGATCGGGGGCCGATTCCCGGCTCTCGTGCACGGCAACCCAGATTTTTAGCTGTTGAGTGATATCTGTCTTAAGGGCAAGCTTCTGGATAAAATGGGTGTGGAAGAGCACCCAGTTATGAATCAGGAGGTGGGAGGTGTTCTGGAAAAGGAAAAGAAAGCGAAGGACCCCTGATCACGCCCTAAATGAGAACCCCTCAGCTTCAGTCGCTCAGTGCCAATGACAGTGAGCCGCAATGCAATCGCTGCCTCGAATGTGCCCGTGCTTTTCAAGCAGCGCACAGCGGAGGGTGGGGCTTGCGGACGAAGGTGTGAGTTGCGGGTCGGACGAGCTCCTTGCGCCTTTGTCGCGCACTTTCAAGCCGCAAAAGGGGCGCGACATCAACGCTTGTCTACTACCCTGGTTGGAACAGGCGAGCGCGCCCAAACCCGGAGCGTGCCTTTGAAAGTGGCGATAGCTCATACAATAAAGCGCTGGAGGCGGCAGTGGAAGTACCAAAGGGAGATAATTGGAAAAAATTCGTCCCAGCAGTCATTCCATCCAGCTGTGCTTCACAAAGAAAATTGGCTCTGTTATGCCAACAGGTCTCGTAGGACAAGTTGCTGAGGAATGAGAATGAATGTTGTACGGAACGTGTGCAACCCATCTGATTGAGAAAATTTGTAGGGCACAGTAACCCTTGGCAGTGGGGTTCTTGTGCCTTCTACAGAATCGGAAAATAGTGAATGTTCAGGTACGCAAACTACATGAGGGAAATTGCGCCCCAAACGACTTCGGGATTGTCATCTTCAGAGAATGGCGCCAACAATCGGAACGACAAAAAAGGACCTCCTCATATTCCGACGCCGTACTTCCTCCCAAACTTCACTGCCGGGACACCACTCTTTGAGGGTTACCGAATGCTGTTTGCCAATCGGCAGCGCGAACCAAAGACTAAGCTTGATGAAAAGAAGAACAGCAGGCTCAATTACGCCGACTATAGAAGCATCGAGAAATTGTTGACCCGAATCACTTCGCAAAAAATACCCAAGACGGTCGAATACATTTAGGACGTCATTGTTTAGTGTGCATTCCAAGAAGTTCATTTAATAAAGATTCTGTGAAGTTTTTTACGAAAAAATTGACGGTGGTAGTTTTTCAAATATGTGGAGGGAAAAAGGCATTGTTCATTCAATCTTCGCACCGACCAAACTTCTGCTCTGAAGAGGTGGAAGAAGACTTCTTACGTAAATAGAATTTGGGCTGTTCGCGAACCCATTGCCTACTCTAACGCGGTACTCTGAAAGTACTCACAAAATGAAACGGCATGAACTCATCACCACGAGCTATACGAGCGTCCTTAATCTTATGTTTTTCATGAGTTGCACAGTTCGAAATTAGCTCAGCGTCAACTTCTTGATTTCCGATTTTAGCTGAGATCGATATGACCATGTGATGGTGTTATGCTGGGACGTCGATAAAGAGATGCCAATTAGGTTGATCACGAAAGAACAAATGATGAACCAGAGCGTTTTGAAAAGAGATCCGGTGTGGGTGGTGCTTGAATCTAAAGGCCACAGCAGTCGTCGTTTAGTGGAGCGAGCGCAGACTAGAGCGGAAATTAGAAACTATTTTGAAAAGAAATATTCCAATGCTCAATCACAAACGTGCTATCTATATGAGTCTTTTCCGCCACTGCTGATTGCACAGGTTGGTGATGTTTCAGTAATATCAGGGTGCTGGACATTGTTTGTCCTCTCGTGGACGTGCTTGCCATACGGCTGTGAAGTCACCAGCTTGCGCTCGCGTCTGCGCCGCCGGGAGTTTTTCTCTCCCTCATTGCTGTAGATGAAGGGGGTTAAAAATAGTTTTCAATGAAGGCACTCTGAGATCAGTGAAATCGTTCCCCTTGCGAACATTGTGAAAGATGTACGACGGGAATTTGAACAGTCATTCCGTACAGTCATTCCGGTATCGAAACAAACAAACAGGCAAGATAGACGAAATTTTTCGTACTTTCTGTTCTTATCGTGAAAGATGGCTCTCAAGCTAGGGATTCTCGTGCGAGATAGAATCTGACTTTTTCGTGGACGAAATGCATACGACGCTGTGCGAATTCCAAGTATGGGAATTGGCGTGCACATACAGCGAGATATATATGCATATACAAGACGTGAGCGTGGATGTGTTGGATCGCTTCTAGTTCCCGCTCTAGTCCGCGCTCCACTGAATGGCAACTGCTGTGACCTTCAAATGTAAATGCTTCACTGACACCGGATCCCTTTTGAGAAAACTCTGCTTCATCATTTGCTTTTTCGTGACCAAAATATTGGGAAAGTTTATACCGTTTTTCTTAGCCTATACCTCTAGTAGTGCACAATTCGCATGCAGCTGATTCAAAATTATAGTAATTTCCTTGAATTCGATTCCTACTTCTACTTACCGTCGTATAAGTTATTACGAATCACCTCTCACTTGGTATTGTCATGTTCTATTAACCCTTTGACTACTGGTGGGACACATGTGTCCCACTTGGTAGTCAAAGACACTACCACAGTTTCAGGAGATATTGAGGCAGGAGCGCTCATTTGATGGCTAAATTGTGCACATATAGAAGCTTTCTAATTCTTACTATGACAGTTAATCGTCAGAAGCTAAAGCGAGTCATCCTGCGTAAGTTAATCTTTGACTACTGGTGGTACACATGTGTCCCACTTGGTAGTCAAAGTCACTACCACAGTTTTTGGCACTTATTGAGATCGGAGGGTCCGCTTTATGGCGGAATTGTGCACAACTAGAAACTTGGTAATTCTTACTCTGTCAGCGAAGTATCAGAAGTCTAAGCGAGTTACGCTGGATAAGTTGATAAGCAAGTCGTTCCACAGGTCACTGGGCAGTGTGCACAGCTCCCGAGAAGGTAGTTTTCGAGTCTCAAATTCTTTGTATTGTGTTAATGGTTCTAATATTTCCCTCAATTATTGTGAAACAGGTGAAACATAAGCAAACCGATGACGGATGGAGGTTTTATCGGCCGCAAGCCAGCTAGAGGACGACAGCGTTTTACGACTGCGTTGGAATTCCAACCTCCGGAATTTTGTCAGTTCGTTTGATGCGGAAGTGGTAGTAGAACACTCCTATGATGACGCAGCTTTCGAGCATAAAAACCAGCGAAAATTCGTTAGAGGAGAAGCAGCCGGTGGGCGCAGCCTGTAGGCAGGGGAGCAGCACTTCTACAAAGTGCGGCTTGCAATTCTTTTCAAGTGCGTTCCCAACCAGACATTGCCTTAGTTCCACGAATGAGATGTGATAAATGTGTATTTGTTGAATAGTATTTGAACTGTTCGAAAATGCTCATTCGAGCGGAGATGGTGTGACAGGAGGGGCCACTGCCGCGCACATGGTCTCTGGATCGAATCCCAGCTCAAACCCAGCGCGCATCAGCCAAATTTCTACAGATGATTAGTTGTTGCTAGGAGCAACTGTTACTACATAAAACACATCAATAACTTGTTTTTAAAAAAGTCGTAGTCTAAGGGTTAAAGCAGTGCTGTCCCTTCCTTGTTCCCTCGACGCCGCTCTGACTCACAGCGACGTCACCAGCACCCTTCCGCGTCCACGCGGCTGACGACTTTTTCCATGGAGCCTATGGCAGTAGCATTTCTCATTTCTTCTGCATCCTATCTTTCGACCATTTC
This sequence comes from Ostertagia ostertagi, assembly GCA_036418205.1. Classification (NCBI taxonomy): domain Eukaryota; kingdom Metazoa; phylum Nematoda; class Chromadorea; order Rhabditida; family Trichostrongylidae; genus Ostertagia; species Ostertagia ostertagi. The sequence continues at coordinate 10,956 of MU871259.1, forward strand.
GTCTTTTCTCTATACTACAAATTTGAATGCTTCAACCCGATTCTTACAATGCGTCGCCTGGTACATGGCCGCCCCACTTCTTTCCGTGCATCCCCTTATCTCCGCCCGACGTACCTGTAACCGTCCCTAGTGTAGCTTTCGTAGGTTCTCTCTTAAAAATGATTTTCTTGCGTGAAACTTTGAACATTGTTTCTAGTGATCACAGTTGACTGAGTCATGTAGGAAACGAACTGGAAACGAACATAGTATCATATCAAACCTAGTTCTCTCATCTTAACGCGATGTGTTTTGCCAACCTTTTTAATGAGTTTAAAATTTTTATGGGCATTTGCGTAATGTAGTGATCTTGACGAGGATTAAAGGTCGGGATAAGGAAAGGAAAAAGTCTAACAGTTAGTGAGTGTTGCTCACCAAAGGAAATGTCTCACATAATGTACGTAATGCGGCCGTACTTTGCCGCACATGCAGCGCGCTACACAGAGCGAGGATCATATTGGATATGATGGACCATTGGCGATGTGGACGTGACTGTTATCAAAGATGTGTGGGCCCCCAAGCTCCTCGATCTACACCGATTTTCCGTTCTTGTCTGCGTTTTCTTGATAGCTGAAATACCACGCTCCCCTATTTCAAGGCGCCCCAATTTCGATCTGCATTTTGATTGAATGTTGCTAAATTTGAGTAAACTCGAATTGTAAATCTTCGAAATCCACATTACAGTATGAAGGGAACTGGCTCAAAAAAAAACGAAAGAAAGATCTTTGCTTGGTCTTATGTCGCATAACGTCTCTAGTCGTCTAGGCTCTTTAAGAGCAGGTGTTCCGAAAACTAGTCTCTGGCAGAAATGGAAGAAACGAAAGATTCCTTATTGCATTGTTTTGCAAAGGTCATGTTTTGGTTATGGCGTATCACACATATGCAACTAGGAAATTTGGCCGTTTTCACTAAAATTCTCTTTCGGGCCGAAAAGTTAACAGGTGGTGACAGTTTCAACATGCATTATGCCCCTGTAGTAGTGAAGCCGTTTAAGGGCGGATACGGGCGCGAAGGCGGTCATAGAGACTGGTGAGGTTGCGCTCTGTGCGCGTAAGCGCCTCGTCACATCTCCTTGGAAACCTGACCTCTCTCTCCCAGTCGCAGTGCTCCCCAATTTTTAACTTCCATTTGAACTTGCCACCTGTTTTTGAGTCACTTATCCGCGCGCTCTCTGCTTTTCCTCACCCATTTTACTCCTTATTTTAGTTTCGCGGTATGACTGGCATCTTTTGAAGCCATATGGGTGGCCGGATTCGCCAACAGAAAGGGAAGTGTCGCTTTGACTGGTCCCACTCCAATTTCCTGTCACCTATTTGGCCACTTTTTTAAGTCTCATTCTGCCACACTTCCTTCCTCTCAAAAGGAAGGTCGTCCATCGCAAGCCGCGCATTCGAAACGGTTTTTGCATGTTTTAGGGGCACATACATGGAACACAAGTCCAAGGTTACTTATAGCTGAACGATTCTAGAAATGCCCAAGTGAGAATAATTCCGTTGGAGCTGACGTTTGCACTGCAATAGTGTGGCGCATATCATGCATGCATTAACTATTTGCACGCAGAATGTTTTTGTGAACTGCACATTGAAAATCAAGTCAAAAAGAAGCTCAAGCTATGTACTGATGAAAATGTTGGATATCGGTAAGCTTGTCGGCATCGTGGTTGATGCAGGGGAGCGCTTAACAGAATCATCGAGTCAGGTCGCGGCCCCAAAATAGTGGCAAATGGAGCGCGTCAGAAAAAAGTGTCATGTCCATAATTGGAACACTGATAAGTTCTCATTATCAAAGCTTTGAGAAAAATCGAGATTTTGAGCAGACTTCAAAAATTTGGGCAAGCTTTAACGTAAAACCAGAACAGAGCTTAACCTGCCACTCTTTGGCGAGGAAAATAACATAGCGGCGTTGCCGTCGTGCGTGACTTCTTGATCATCACCAACTTGCCATTGCCCCTCCTGGTTCAGAATTTCTCATTTCTCGGGGAAAATGACGAGGAGTTTGCTTGCGTGTCGTCCGCCGCTCTTCTTACAATGATTCCATTCTTCTAAAGTTAGGTCAATGTGTTGATTCTTTCTGAAACCTCGGCTATGAAGGTTTTATTGGTCCCTGATCCCAAGAAGGGCATTCATTTCTGGGGCCGTTGTCATGTGGCGTCATTAGGGAGACACTTTGGCAACCAAATTGTCCCTGCTGGATTTCAGCAAAACATCCTCGCGAGGATCACAGTCCTAATGTGAAGGATGTCGTTTGGCGCTGGCGCAGAAGCAGAGTCAACCCTGCGTTGCGCAGTTCTCAACGGCCACGTTGCGCAGTTTCGCCCGATTAGACACGTTCTCTCGCGCGAACATTCACACTCGCATGCTCGAGCCGTCTGTGTCTCCGCCCATACAGCGTGCGTTGAGGATCTCTCAACGTGCCGTTGCGAACTGCGCAACGCAGGGTTGACTCTGCGCAGAAGTACGACCCCCCCCCGAAATCGAGATCCTGGCACGACCCCCTAAAACAGAGCAAATTAATTCAATTAATTAATCAAAAAAAATCCTGCAAAATAATGTTATGGACGCCTCATCTTGTCATCTATGCACTGTCTTTCATCGCTGCACACTTTTGTGTATTTACTGAAATATCGACTCGAGGAAAGAGGCATTAACTTTGTGTGACCTCAAAGTCAGGTTCGTTCAGAAATGCACAGAAATCCTGAAGGCACGGGGTTGCGATTCAATCTTGATTCCTTGCTTGAGTATATCAAAACAGCCGAGTGTATCAAAGGCCGATTCAACGGCAGCTGCGGCGCGATTGTCACTGGGTCAGATTTGCTGAAATCCCGAAAAAAACCGTCGAAATCTACACCCTCGATGAAAAGGTTGCATCCTCCATTTCATAACCTTTGAAGCAGTTTGAGGTAGGGTTAGATAGAGCTGGATTTCGCGTTTCCAAGAAGTATTGAAATTGCTCTGAAAGCCTTCCATGCAGAAAGATAGGGTCTCTCAAATTTCGTCGAGTAAACGTCGAGGACGCTGAAATTTTCACGCGAGTTTTTGCCACTTCAAGAGCAATATCTCTCTTAAACGTGAGATCCTGAAAAAGTGAAGATAGCGGAAGGTTTGCGCTTTCTGATGGTCTTCTTAGCTTTCTTCTACATTTCCTAGTTGAGAAGATATCTGCGTCGAGTATGTATCGAGGACGGATCCGGCCACCTGAAAATCCGCTCCCTCTTCACCATTGCAAGTGTAATTGTTGGCAACGCTTGAAATGGGTCTAGAAAACATCCTCCCAACATAAGCAATAGGAAAAGGGGCAATCGTCATCATCGAATTTTGTCTGAGTATAGGCCATGCATCCGACCTCACTCGAAGTTGCAGAATCGATTCGAAGGTGTCATATGATCATGACCAGTTGACAGAAGCTGCATTGTAGTAAACGCATTTCGTAACTCCTACAACCTGAAGAAACAACTTCATTTGCCCAGGGGCTTTTCCTTCACGGTTGTCGTTTTGCGACAGGGTCCCTAACAACAGTGTCATTCTCAGCGAGGTATTAAGGGAGAAGGAGCGAGCGATAGGCAGAGGAGGTGCCTTTGCAGCGCGTGCGCACATGTGGCACTCTTCTTTGCGGGGATGCACTTTCATTCTTTGTACTGCCTTCAAATACGCCCTTCTCATGAAGGTGGAGGAATGGAGCGACTGAACCTGCAAAGAAAATTTAATATCATGTTTTTTTCAGATATTTTCATTTTCTGCTGCGCTATACCCTCTTACCTATCTGCACCATGATACCACTTCTGTTACTGACCCCCAAGAGTACGACCCCCCATGGACCAGCCCAACAGGTACGACCCCCCTGTCGAGGATTTCCTCGACCGATATTCACCCTGTTTGGCGCACCATCTGAATGCGCCAACACGAAATGCAAAATTTTGTCAGTCGTCACGAGAAATCGAGCTTTGGACCATTCCTCCTCTTCTTTCCTCAGAAGATCTTCAGCAGAAACGAAATGTGCTATGTTCCATGAATATTCCTACAAAATACACGAAACCGTATCTGAAAAGAAAAACGCTGCTCGAACACCCTTGCTAGCTGACAGATGGGTGATCCGTAAAAGTTTGGGTGGGGCTATAGCGGCATGTCTCTACAAATAAGCAAATTCACTCGCTCCGTGCTCGTTCGGCAGGGGAGATTTATCCATTTGTTGGATATTGGTTGGGTTCCCGGCTTACCCACTGCTGAATGTTTGTTGCTGTTATTTTTTTTTTTGTGCTGAATTTACGTTCTGTAGGTGCATCTTCGCTCACGTCAATCGGTAAGTACGTTGACGAACCGGTGGTTCTTGCGAATAGACATACCCATTGCTTGTCATTTGTGGCCTTTACTTAAACAGTACCCTATCGCCAGATTTTGTATTTGAACTGCGAGTTTCAGTCGCGCTCACCTTACACAGACATTCACTGCGGTGGCATGGAAGGATCTTGGCCACGTTCTTCGACACAAGTTCACGTTAGTTTCTCACATGCTTTTCTCCGTTGCTCATCAAAACTGCATGAACGGAACAAGTTTTTGTTCAAACGGCTAGGTTCACGAATGGTCGAATATGCTTCACTCTAGCAAACGTGTCCAATATCCTACGGAGTTGTCAATTAAGTTCTCCTGGTTTTCTTTGTGTTTTCAGAAACATTTACAGAAAAAGTTGTAGCTGTAAATATAGACTATATGTATGGCAAAGTGAATGTTTTTACTGATGGAACTGCTTCGAAATTACTTTTCAAATCCAGTACAGCCAAAGCAAGTGCAACTTATATTTTCTGAGTAATTTCTTTGAAGGCTCTTCACTGGAGCACGTCGTCCACTATCTGACGCCGATCTAAACTACCTCTCCGAAAAATTGCTTGTTCCGAATGTTCCAGATCAAAAGCCCATCACATTTCATCGTTTCGCCAAGGTTTGCTCTCCTACCCATTTACAGTGGCATCATGCATCTTCTTGCATCACCAAATATCGAGTTTTCTCTCAAAGAGGTCATGGGGTTTTCTTACAGCAAAATCTTCGCGATGATGTCTCGTTTTCGTTTTGGGAATGGTTTTTCGCAATTATGCAGCTCATAAAGCAGAAGTTACTGAAATTTTGGGACGAAGGTGAGTGGTCACAATGTAACTCTTGGTCTTGCGTGGTCACGTTTCTTTGCCCATCCTAGATGTTTGAGGGTTGTGTGCTGTTTTGGCCTTATTTTTGGATGTTCCAGGATGGTTGGTGGGATTTATATCAAAGCATGACGCTTCGCAGTCCATGATGATGTCAAGTCATTCGACCTTCCTGCTGCGCTTCAGTGACACCCAGACGGGCGCAGTCAGCATAGGATTTGTGTGTGAGGATGATGATGGTCAGAAAGGTGCGTAAGTCAATACTAAGACATTCCGGCTTCCTTATTCAAAATTCTGGATTTTTGCATTGTACCGTTCGGAGCAAGTGAAAATGAACCGTTCAGTGCCTTTTCATCTGGCACCATTTTCCATCAAGGATCTCGACCAGCTTTCTCTAGCTCAGCGCATAGCCAGCTGTCCTCAACTGAAGGAGATTAAGTGAGTTGATTGTTTGTGTTTGACCTCGCTGTCACCTCACTGTTTTCGAAGATTCTGTCGCATGGGGTATGCCTTCTGACTTCGGAGATGTTCTGGTTCGCAGTCCGGGTCCTAAAGGCAGTGAGTACGATGGATGGAAGGCGGAACGGTTTCTGTAACGTCGTTGAGCGTAACTAGTGAAAAGTTATTGGAAGTGATCTCACACCTAGGCCACTGATGATGTGATGACTTGGGCGGATGGGTGGCGCCTTTTGGAAATAAGAGAGATTGAATGTCTCTCTTATAGCAAACAATACAGTGGTTCAGTGGACAAGATTTTTATCCTTAAGACAGAAAAAGTGATGTACTCTGTTGCGGGCAGAACAGTACCTGAGAATACCTAAGCCCCGCCCCCAAGGAGCGGGGGTGGCCGCGGGTTGTGGCCTAAGCCAGAACAGATGATGTCTAATGACGTGAACAACCCCTCTACCCTACGGCCACCGTGTTCTGCCTTTGAAGATACACTTTGCTCTGTTCAATTCAGTCTTCTCTTGATAACGTGCTTTCCCATGAACTTATTCAATGGAGTATTCCACAATAAAGTCGATGGTCGAAGAAGGCAAAATATATCTAGCGGAAAGGCAGGCGTACCCTCTCAAGATGTGGGACGGTGCGCGCTTTGCAGCGAAAGGTATACCCCAGCGACCTAGCAGGGCCATACCCTGCCGCTCGCGCTACTGCCTGCCCAACCCTTCGCCTTCTGACTCTAGCCGCTCTTGCTGAGAGGCGTCAGCTTTGGAAAGATCAGCACCGATAAGACATGACTAATTCGCAAATCAATGGGGCAAAAAGGGGGTCTTTCTAGGCAGGCCGTTTTTCTTTTTCTTCTCCTCCCGCATCACTGATTGACCTTCACTGACCTCTACTTTGATTTCTAATGGGTATATTTTCATGGTGAACTCGACCTCAAAGGCATTATTCAGATATCTCTATCCTCACATGGACAAGGATGAGATGCTGCGATATTTTGACAGCGAGGAGCGGAATCGAGGTGGTCCTGACAGTCCGACGGGATATATCCAGTCTGAAAATAGTCATGGTTGCAAAGACTACTAAGTGAGGCTTCTCTCCGCCTAAAAAATTCGTGAAGACAGTCAAGAGTTGAGCATCGAAAACGGTATGCTTTTCTAGTAAACCGTCGTCGTCCTCCGTTCTCAGCGGTGGAGACTCACCTTCGCCTCTATCTGTGCAGTCGAAGTTGGACTGGTCTCCTGGGGAGGTGATTCAGCCAATTCAATCAATGGATGTGTAAGTTTATTTATGTTCTCGATTGAGAACGGTCGAAAATCGTTCCCTTTTTTGCTAAATTGTTCTGAATTATTGGGGGATTTAGCAAGTCAATCCAAATCTCATTCTCTTTTCTGCTTTGGGTCATTCTTCTTTTTCACAGTTAATCATTTTGGCGACATTCTGAATGTATTGCATTTGGAGTTACTTCTCTACTTTTTGCCATTCTATCCCATTTCACTCGAAAAATTTTGTTTGGTTTTCTTCCGCCAGTAGTGTGGAGCTCGCTAGAAAAAAGTGCAGTCTGTTTGTTTCAGAGGAGATGATCTCGCCTCGATGCTCTCATCGTCCGGTCTTGACAGTTGCAGTGGCCAGGGAGACGTCGAATCGCTGCTCGGTCCTGGTTTCAGACCACAATTACCTTCTCAACCTCTCCAGCATATCGACCTGTCGTTCGTCGACTCTTACAATAATCCGGCATTTTACCGGCACGAATAGAAAGAGAACAAGGCTTAGTCTTGGCTATTGTGATCGTGCACTTCTTGTCGTGAAGGACTTGGTTTTGTGGAGTGCTCCTCAGATCGAACGTGATTCCTTTCTCGAATGACCAGTCTGCACCCCGTCCGCATAATACGACGTTGTTGTGGCAGGGTGACGAGGCTCTATCGAATTCGTCTTATGATTCTTATTGCACTTTGTGCCCTAACTGATGTGTGATCACCACCAACGAAATTGTGCTCGTTCCTTTACTCGGTTTCTTTCTCACTGAATGTGCAACTCGGAATTTCGACATACATTTGATTTATACAATTGCAACATTTCGAATGTCAATCTTCATGTGACGATAGGGTCAATTTTTTTTTGTTGGTAATCTTTCAGGAATTTAGGTAACCGGTTGTTCTCTTCATTGCAATATATCTTCGATCTTTTGCTCGTCTATTCCCTCACATATCGCATCTATTACGCTTTATTTTGGCCATAGGCCCACAATGCTGGCAGATCTGATCTACTGTTTGATGTTGCATTCTAAGACGAGATCTCTTGAAACCTGTACTTCATTTAGAGTTATGAATAGTTAGGTTAACATGAAGAGATTCTATAAATTGTCCACGATGTGGCTGCCGTGATTTTCTCGATTCTGTACTTCTGATTGTCTATCAGAAATGAATCACTCCAAGGTTTTTCTCGAGTTCATCGTGGAGTGTGCTTTTTGGCTGTAATGGATCGGTCCGAGACCGTATCTGGCTTTTTTCACACGACCGCTCGTGTCGAGTACTGCGAGCGCTGCTCGCTGCCCACCTTGGGCATGTTCGCGAGTTCGGGTAAGGATTACTAAACGTGTCGCTTTTGTTATTTTGTTGTACCGTTTATCAATGTGCTTTCGAATCGTCTACAGATGCCGCCTGGTCTCATCCACAGGCATTCGGAAGAACTCTCGTCGTTCGTTGTTATCGTCGCCTCCAACCCATTGATCCGTCACGACGTCGCCACCAGTGTAGAAGAGTTTTGCTGGCCGAATGACTTTTCTGAACGGTAATTAAGTTAAGGGTTATTTTTGAATGTGCATGATTTCATATTCATTTTCATACAATAAGAGTACTGTACAGTACGTGCCAGGATGAAAATCGGTCGAGGAATCCACAAAGGCATAGGATTTTCGGCTTGGGATTTTCGCCTGTTTGGTCACGCTCTCCCGCGCGGATATTCACTCGGCACCCGCCAGCCGTGTGTGCTCTCCACCTCGTGCAGGCTCCCAGACAATACCTAACCATTTGGGCGCGGCCGCGGCGAACGCGGCCGAGTCGATTGTGCCCGCGAACCGTTGAAAACGCACTCGAGGTGCCCGCGAACTGTGCTGTGCTGAGTTCGCGGGCACCTATCAACTCGGCCGCGTTCGCCGCGGCCGCGCCCAAATGGTTAGGTATTGTCTGGGGCCACTCGTGCATTCACTCTCGATACCACTCTCAAACAGTTCAAAGCTATGGTCTAGGAATTCCTCGACCGTTATTCACCCTGGAGTATGGCGTTTAGAGTGCTTCCAATGGTATTCTCTTGTTATTCCCATAAGCACGTAGCTTGTAGTGCAATCGAAAGTCGAAAGGCAGGCAGACCCATAATTTTGCGGACTCTTCATACAGATGCCTGACTATGGGTCACCAAACCCGCATTGTAATGTCTACTCAATTCTGTGGAGCTTTTTTTTGTGATAGTCGTAAATGATGTATTTGTTCCGGTCTGTCACAGTGGTAGCTTGAAAAAGCGAGGGCTGGTGTGGGAGAAAACTAGCGATTGGATTCTCATGTGACATGAGTTGCCCATGTCATGAAAAGAAAAACGGGCTAGCTCAAAACGGTGGACCACGGGATCTCTTGGCGAGGGCGCAGTTGCCTTTGTGACATTGTCAACCGTCCATTTGACTAAGTCACACGCGAGTTGTATTTGCGATTTCTGGTGGCGAGGGGTCGTATATAGGGTTCAAAGAGGTGAAAGGGTCGAATAAGGCCATTTTTGTGAAGCGAAGAGGTTGCAGTTGAGAGAAAAGGGGTCGTTTTTGACGGGGTTTTTGAAAATTTTTGAAGAAACTTAACCTCTCTTCCACCCCACGGCCCGTTTCCTCCGTTTCCCCGCTGCGCAGTACGTTGGTTTTGGAGGAAGGGAGACATGAGGATGAGGTGTAGTTGGATGGTCTCAGAATCGAATGCTTATCTGTTTCTATAAGTAGGTAATGGCGCGTGGTGGTGAAGAGGAAGCTCCTGAAGAATTTTGGAGTCAGGCAAACGTGCCAGCTGACCTTGGAATTAACGGAAGTTCCTTCCCACAGCCTTTCCAGTCGACCCACTTTTAAAGTTTAGGGGTGAAGTTGGAGACGAAACGTGGCAAGATCAAGGCCTAACAACAACTCCGACGTCATCATCTTCGGAAGGGATAAAAGGACTAGATCGTAAGAGGAGTCGTTAGAGAATTGGGCAGGGAATCATCGTGTTGAAGAGAATTTTTCCTTGGACATCTGACTCAAGAATAATTTTTTGCTTATACCTGTAAATTGTGACTGGTCTTCCTCCCATTTGATTGTCACCGGATTGAACCATAACGGGGTGAGCGTGATATGGCTCTCTCGCTTGCACGTTGCGTATCACGTCATTGATCTGAAGTAATCATTTGACCATTTGCATCGAGATGAGACATTCTGGATATAATCATAGTTAGGATGTTCTTCGCCACTTATTACACTGCTTCGATGCAGACTCCCAGTATCACTTCAGTAGGAATTTTTCTCTATTCCCTCCGGCCGGTTCGCTCCCTCTTCTGTAAAGTGATATTATTAGGCTGGCTGGAAAGTTCTGCGACACTTTTTCTAAAATTTTCTTTTTGAAAAATCAATAGGTAACATTTATGACTAACAAATGGTAGAACATTCTCGTGGCTTTAATCCACGAGGTGGATATAAGTGCTGCAGTCAATAGTTAACCAAGAAAATTCAAAAAACCCCAACCACTGGTTAAATCCACACTCCGAGTCACTGTCTAGTACAAATGTCTAGAAATTTGTCCATGGATTCGTGTCAAAGACCAACACTATCTGCAATCGCTTCAATAGGCATGTCGTGCACCGCTACAGCGTGTTTCAGCTTTATCAGCGCTTTCGATCTTTTGATATTTTCATAAGAGGCCAGCAGCGTCCTACACACTCCATTACAGCTCCTACGGAAGCTCATTTACAAATTCTTCGTTATGGGCACCATTGTGTAGGTAGAGGTCTAGGCTGCGAAACTCCAGAAGCTGGCGAGGCAGCTCGTCAGGAGCCCTCGTACCGACAATATTCATTTCTTTCATGACATTGCGAATCACCATGATCCGAAATGAGCCCGGTAAGAAATTCTGGAGCTGCGGCAAGATTTCTTACCTCTCTTAGCGTATTCCCCTGGTCGAGCTATAAATAACTGCTACCTTAAATCATCATCTTGATGACGAAATAATTAGACGATCAACTCCAACTCGAAAGTGAGGTCGCCTCCTTTTCTCGACCCGCACTCCGCTGGGTTTTGGCAAAGGAGCATCAAGAAATTTTCTGAGCGTTGAAGACAAGTGGTGGACACTCATGGTAGATATAAGACCGGTCAGGAGTTGTAAACAAAAAAGATAAAATTAAAAACAAAAATTTGAAAAAGTGTCGCAGGACTTTCTTGCCAACCTAATATAATAGCTCCAGGCGGATTCACCCAAATATTCGCTCCTTTACGGTTCATCACTTGAAAAAGGTTTTTTATACACTGAGTTAGTGCCATAAGTTCTTTTTAGCACAACTTTGAAAAGTTTTTTCTTGTTTCCGATCTTCTATTTGTGCTAGCCAGTACTATAATAGTATTAGTGAGGGCCTTGCTAGGCGCGGGCATCTTTGCATATTGACACAAAATGAGCGGGTTTGTCGACCCAGCAGTGGTCTTCAAAAACCTTCTGGAAATTCGGAAGGCGCGCATGGCAGGGAATAGTGAAATGAGCAGCCTTTGCTTCAGATGCAAAGCCACTGGAGGCAAACAAGCTTACACGGAATATGGATGGAAACGTCTTCTCGACGAATGTGCCCCCATCGTCACATTTTTTTCCAATTTTCATGTCTGTTTGTAGGAGATTTAATGGATTTACTCTCTTCCTCGCCAAATGCGCCGTGCGATTACTCGCGGCTCTCCAATCAAAACTACTGTAGGCAGGCGTGAGTCAACAACGCCATCGAGCAGTTGAGAAGCTGTCAGCGTAGCAAGGAATATAAGCAGAACTATGGACATTCGAAGTGAGGATGCGTACGACACGAATGATGGCGCGACACCGAGGTCTCTCCTTTTGTTCTAAGTCAAGCGGGGCGCGGGGGGGGGGGGGGAAAAAAAACCCCCAATTTTTTACCAACCAAGGGGGGGGGGGACGCCGGGGTTTTCAGGTTTCTGATTAACTCGCAGCGTGCCATAGAAGTCTTTTGACCTCGACGAACTCGGTTTTGTTGCAACGAACACCATTTTTCTGCAAGATTTTGGTAACAATGAACGTCCACACTATCCATTCCACCTAAATCGTCGTGATGGAGTCGTATTCAAACAATTTCATCTAAACAATTTTCACCTCGTGATCAACAGGCTTTATCAATCGGTGCGTGTGAGCGAGAAGAAAGTCACACTCCAGCCAAGAAGAGGTCGTTGTGTTATATCCCTCCACATAAAGTTGGCGTCATGTGTGATCGTTTGTTGCCGCATGCGAATTTCTATGTGCAAAAGTTCAATTTCTGCGGAAAACAAACCTCGAGAATGGGCGGAGCCAATTACATGAATGAAGCGAGGTAATATGCGTAGTGGAACAGACAGGAACCTAATTGGTGGACGCGCCGCAGAACGAGTTACATGATCTCTTCAGAGAGTGGAGAAAAAACCTCCATAAAGCAAATGGAAGCATCCCCGCTGCCAAACATTTGGGACACTTTTATGTCAGGAATAGGAACAAACAACATTTTTTTTTGGATTGTCTACCACATGGTTTTTGAACCCTCGATCCTTGAGAGAAATAGGGTTGCGGTTCTCGAGGCAATTATTTAAATTTAAATATTTTTGTACAAGGATTGGGAGCTCTTAATTAGTTATCAAATCTCATAGCCTGCCTTTTTTCAATCTTACACCATATTTGATAACTGGTGTTACGAGTGGTTAGCAGAATTGATACGGATAGCAATCGATTTTCAATGACGTGAATCAACTTACTTTCCCTTTCCTTTTTCTGTGAAGATCGAACATCACTGCGGTGGTCGGACTCTTTACCAAAGACCGGAGGTGGCCAGTGATAGCGTTAAACTCGAGCTTTAGTCGGTGC
>MU871260.1:0-11561 GCA_036418205.1 Ostertagia ostertagi
ACCGCACGCGCCATCCCCCTTCATCCGAAGGCTCGTGTTAACGGGGCAGGTGGCAGATCTCAATTCTATTCTGGAATTACTTTGAGGTAAGAGTTACAAATACTTCCCAGAAGTTGGTTTGTTCCATCAAGCTACTATGCGTTTTTAACGACACAATGTCTTGGTCCTCATAATTTTGGCCCACCCTGTATTCTGAGGACGTGAGGGCAAAGGAGGCCTACCTCAACTTAATGGGGAACAACTGGGGAATAAGTGTTATAAAACTTCCATCAAAAGCGATAATTTAGGCGGGGAAAAACTTCCAACGAGCGCCATGAGCGACTTATCTTTTTTGGCTTCCTTCTTCTGTACTTCTATTTATTCTAACACTGGCGTTTGCTGTCAGAGCAGCGCAAGAGGGTAATGGATCGAGAACCGAGCATGATTCCAACTAACAACTTACGAAATTCTTCTGTGAAGCTCTCTAGGCCTTGATGAGATCATTTTGAAGCTATTAGTATTCTAAGTGAATCCTGTACCGCATAGTTGAATGTCAATTCGTTGCTAAGACGTGTGTCTAAGTGCTATTGAGTATTCCCTCCAAAAAATGTGAGATGATCATGCATAAGGTGGGAGATGGCAGACTCGTATAAAAGCGGCTAGTCACAGGATGGGTGACGAATTCGTTTTCTTTCAGCACATCAAAAATAATCATCGCTTTTGCCGCCCCCTTGGAAGAAAGCTCGCTTTCTGCATGTATTAGAGATGTGCAGAAAACGCTGGTCCAGTTTCCATGAAATAATACTGGCAAATTTCAAAATACTTATTTCAGGATGAAAATAATCCTCGTCTTGCTCCTAATCGCTGGAGTTGCGGCCACATCAAGATATGACGTACGACTGAACTACTACCATGCCCCATTTCTGGCGAACACTACCAAGGAAAGTCGAGATGAATATAAAGCAATAATCACCAACAGCAAGCTCTCAGAGGTCCAAGAGCAGGAGAAAATTGCGGCATGGGCGAAAAAGTATAAACGCACGGTAGGTCCACTGAAAATGGTCGTGCTTTTAAGATTTCTGGGCAAAAAAATTCGGTTTTCCAGGATGAATTGAAGAAATTCAATGCAAAATTGGATGAAAGTATGAAACTGCTAAACGAGAACGGTCCCCAAATTGATTGCAGTCTTGCCAGCCACTTATAAGGATTACAAGAAAATCATAGAAAGAAAAGATAAACCTCAAACGGATATCTGGAATGAGCTGAAGATATTGCGGGCCAAAGATCCAAAGGCTAGTCTGGCTATTGTTTTGTGCTTCTGAATTTCTATTTATTTATCTATTTTGATGCTCCGCCTAAGAAAAGTGATAATAACATGCTCCTGTGTAGGCGTACCATGTGATGAAATTTATTATATGGCAATATAAGATACAATACTCGCCGATACATCGCCTGCACCTACGGAGATGGCGGTTGCGTCGCAGATATCGCGGAATTCGCAGGATCTTCTTGAGAAGAAAAACAAAGTCAGGTAGGACCCTTGAACTATTGGTATGTAATAGATCACCAAGATGATCGCCGCCTATCAATCATGATATGAGCGCTGATATGAGTGGGCGCAAGCAGCGATATCGGTCGAAGGATCTAGACAGGGCGGATCCTATCGTGAGAGTTCATAAAGTCAGTGGCATCGTGGTGCAGAGCGGCAGTCGGGGCTGGGGAAGCGCGGCAGAAACGAAGGGGGGAGGAAAAGGGCCGGGCGCTCCGACCCAAGATTTCCCCGGACGATCGCGTGGTAAGCGTGCCACTTGCCACTGCACCACTTCCGCCCGTCAAGGTGAGAAAACATGATATAAAATATTCTTTGCAGTTTCAGTGGCTCCAGTCCTGTACTTTATGAGTGGGACGCACTTGAAAGCAATACAAAGAATGAGTCGTAAGGGATGGGGCCCTATGCACACGCGCTGCAAAAGCACCTTCCATATCCGCTCGCTCCTCCCTTAAAGGCAACAGTCCACGGGGTGGGCGTGGTTGGAGACGACGGCAATCCCCTCGGCCGATTACGACTTAGCTTACTTTAGCTCCCTTCCTAGCGGTTTCCCAAGTTGTGTTTTTGTTCACTAACACTTCTTATGTTCATGGCTGGGGCTGTATAGCTCTCAAAAAGGAAATCGGCCGAGGGGATTGCCGTCGTCTCTGCCTGGACTGCATGACTTAATTGACCTTCGTTGATGAATAACAATGGTTGGTGGGATGTGCTTTGCAACGAAATGACAACCATTGAAGGAAGGCCCTGGAAATAAAGTGTTACTCAGGTGTATAAGAGTTATGAAGGATGTGTTTACCGGGCTTCAGTCAACTGGTCATTGATCATATACACCTTTCATGGATTCCTTGCACGGTTGACTAGTCATATGCATGGCCTATACCCAGACAAAATCGGATAATGGCGATTGCCCCTTTTCTTATTGCTTATGTTGGAAGAAGGTGTTCTAGACATATGTCGAGCGTTGCCAACGAATTGCACTCAATGGTGTAGAAGGGAGCGGATTTTTAGCAGAACCGAGTATATCCCGATAATCTCGATGCAAAACTATCGCTCAACATAGAAGTTGTATTAGAAGGAAGCAAGGCATCGGTTAGAAGGCGAACCTTCCGCTTTTCGCCAACTTGAATTTTTAAGGTCTTTAAATTAGAGAGAGTATTGCCAGTTGAGTGGCAAAAACTAGCCCAGATTCAGTATCTCGACGCTGCTCGGCAAATTTTGAGACCACCTCTTCGAGGTGTGTAGCTTTTAGATCATTTTTCAATTTCAATCGTGCCCGATAGACAAAATCCAGCTCTATCTAACCTACCACGCACATACTGCTCGAAAAGGTTATGAAATGTGGGAATGGAACCTTTTCATCGAGAGTGTAGATTTCGACGGTTTCGAGCGGGGTTTCGGCAAATCTGACCCAGGATAAAGCGTGCTGCAACTGCGGTGATCATATTCGCGGTGTGTGTGATTTTGCCTTTATGCGCTGTTTTCGGGGGTTGGGCCAAGTTCTCTAATACAAGTGGGGGGGGGGGTCGTGCTTCCGCAACCCCGTCCTCGCCACGATTTTCACTGGGGTCTCGACCCGGGCTCCATCTTTAACCATGAGTAGGCGTCCCTGTACCAATCTCGTATTACATAGTGGCTCGCTAAATTCTTATGGCTTTTTTTGTGGGGGGGTTCTCATTTTTCTTTTCTTCGGTCTCATTTTGTTTTACCCAAATCGCGGCTCTGTCTATCAGGGGACAGGGAAGTGAGGGCGATTGAACAGACTTCTAGTCTAGCCAAGACGAGGGCAGGGCGGTTGAGAGGGGTCCTGGGAGAAGGACCGGTATGGTTTTACCAGCCGGGCGATTGCTCTCCTGTCTAGGAATTACTCCTAGTCATAACCTACACGTGTGTTTTGAAACGCCTGTTTCACTCATGTCCCGCTTTGTGAAGGCAGAGCAATGAAGCACAGACAGATCTGTTTTGAAGTTTTTGGACATAATTTTGATCAGCATAAGAGAGGTCATTCATTCTTCGTTGCAAGCGTGCAAAAGAAAAGCAGTGAAGCGAGGATTCCCGTCAAGCTGCCTTTAAGCACTGCACACGATTGTTTTTGCAGTCGTTCAAATAATGTTCAGAAGTCAGATGTGACGCATGGTCAATGAATATTACAGGGGATCGGCCGTACTCGAATTGTTGATAGAAGAAAGGTATTACCAGTAAAAAACAAGTGAAAAGGATGCCCAGTTAGTAAATAAATGGAAGGTCATGCCATTAACTGTAGCTCGGAGATCGGATGACTATGATCCGTCTTGGTCTGCTGCTGCGCTCGAAAAGCGCGATTCTTCTACCGATATGGCTTATTTTTTACTTCAGTGTTCGAAGGCGGATTATTACGAAGAAATTATGACAAGCTTGGATGTAATGTAGGAGGGGTTGACTTCTTCTATCTTGGGGTGCACCGCTCAAGAAAATCCCAAATTATTTCCGCTTTGACGATATTCGACGCTAGATCAGCATCGAGGGCGCAATCACAACCTTCGCTATCGTTTCGCCTGTGTGGGTATAGTTGCTGTGCCCTGTGCATCACTCGGTGCAGTGGCTCGCTTACGCCTTGTGAGTGGTGCTTTTTTAAAGCAAAATCCAGGAACGAATTCGCGGGTAAGGACCACCTATAATGACGTTGCAGGTGAGAAGTTGGTCAATGGAGAAAGAAAAAGTAGAAAAAAACGTCGGGCAGGGGCTTAGACAGGGACTCCCCCTGCCGTTTAGGGAGACGTGTGTTGGACGAGTTGTCCGAACCTGCCCGTAGTACATGCGCTCCAGTTGACTGCTGGCAAATAGCCATGCATGCTTGCAAATACATAACTATTTGCCAGCAATCGAAATTGAAGCGCTTCAATTGCGTTCTTATGGAATCGACCTCATACAGCGCGGCGGTCCCGCAACGACCGCTAGTCGAGCACGCGCTCTGCACAGCGTATGTTGGGCGATCCGCCTCGGTATGGGTGATCCGCCCCCTCCAAGAGGACTTCGACCCCTTCCAGCGCATTTTAGAGGTAGGTTTTGAACTTAAAGACATTTCCTATAAACTTTAGTTGGGCTGGGGCATGTTTTGACCGCCTAATGACCAAGTAGTTGAAACCCTGCGGAGCTGGCTGTTGCTTTAGCATGCACTCCCCGCTTTCACCGCGGTTTATTTATCGAGTGGATGGCGCGTCTATGCGAGTTAGGCTATTATACATGATATATAAAGCATGGATCAATGCTCCGAACCCAATACCGGTGATCGGGCAATCTCGGATGCTGGTAGTCCGACTTGAACAATATGTGTATTTAGAATTTGGTGAGGTCGCTACATATGGAGCTCGATTTGCCAAGAACGCGCGACGTGGTGATTAACGTGCAGAGCGTCATTTCGATGGCTTAAAGATTGTTATGGTATGTTTGTCTTTAAGGCACGCCAGGCAGAGTTCGTGTGAATGCTTCCCTTCGGTCTGTAGTATGGACCTCTCAATCACAAATGTGCCGTTCCCGTGCACGGAAACCCGCCGGCAAGAGCGCTGAGGGCCTCGCAAAGTAAGCTGCCCAAGCTGCAGATTTTTTTCTTATCAGGCTGTTGTCTGGCGCTCTCTCATCTGTAGCGCTCTCTCGCCTCATACTCTCCTCTCCGCGCTTAGTCTCTCATTCCCTTAGCACAGCCGATTAGGAAGGTGAGTGAGCCCTTAACCTAAGCGTTTTCGACGGATTCTTTTCCTTTTTTCTTTACTGCCGGCCCATTTCGCACCAATACATTCGCATTCGTGTGCAAGAGCCACACCAATGTGATCCTGGGCATGGTTTTAAAATGTCCTGAATCCGAATCAGTTCCAAACACGAGGAAAAACGCTACGCACCCGTTGGTAGTAATTAGCATATTGTTTTGCACTTCCGATAATGTATACAGGCAGCTTTGAAACACTCAAAAATGCCAAATAAATGACGAAAAACGAGTCGCCTCTAAGTGAAAGTGTGGCCCACCGGCGGGCCACACGGTCGTCAAAGGGTTAATAGTGCAAAGCCGCTCACATCTCCCATCTACATTTCAGAAGTATCAAACTTAGAGGACTTCGAGATTTTGCTGTCGGAACCCCAAATTGTTAAAGCTAGGTCTCTACCTCTTCTGGACTTGCATGAACACTCATTCCACATCACCAGTAAGCATGCTGGATGATCATTGGAAAGGGCTTTGGGAAGACCAGAAAGAACATGACTATGACAGAGGGTGCGTAGCGTTTCTCCTCCTGGGGTCAGGTCACCTAAAATTGAGACGCCGTTCATTCGCTCGGAGCAAGCTTAGGACTAAGCCTAGGCCCAATCATAGGCTTAGGCATAAGCCAATGTGTAAGCATAAGCCTTAACCTAAGTCTAAACCCAAACTTAACCTTAAGCTTCAATGATCGCGCAACTGTGGTGACCTGACTCCAGAAGGAGAAACGCACGTCTCCCTCAGTCGACACCCGAAAATTGCGGTTTCAGTGAGGAGACAAATGTCGGCACTGGCGACGTGGTGAATTTGAAGCCGCACAATACAAAGCCTGTTTGTTCGGAAGTCGATAGTACCCATTCTGCAGGAAAAGTTCATTATTAATTGTAGACTGTTGGCATAACCGACATCTCATCGCTCTTCGATCCAGGGTCAACGGTCACTTTGGAGAAATTTCAAAAATTTTACGACCCCCCCCCCTTCTGGAGGGCCTCGATACGACCGTCCCCAGGGTCAACCCTACCGTTGGTACTTTTTGGAAATTTTTCACGAAATTTTTCACCACCATGAGACTCAGGAGTCCACCAATAACGATCCCCCCTTTTCATCAGCCGAATACGACCCCCTCGTTGGACTTTGTCCAACGGACGGTTGACTCTGCTTGGATCAGAAGCCCATGGAATTGTAGAGGAAAAACAACGACCACGCCTCATGCGTAGGCAATATATTTGTTGTAAGACGTAAGGCGTAAATTTCTGGATAAGCGAAACGTTTCAGAATAAATAACAAAAAAAAAATTGTTCAAAACAGCCAATTGATAATTTTGGGCCATCCCAAAGTACAAAGAACAAGTTGCTTATATATCTCTGTTGAATGCTTTTCAGTGCTATTATATTATAGAAACACTTAACTACCAGTTTGGCCACGCATGCCCCTGTTCTAAGCAAGCTGAACCGCAATGCGTGACATCCATAACGGTAACCTGTCAATTGTAAACGAACAGGGCCAAACAGGATACTTTCGTATGCTTTGGCAAACTCCGAACAGGGTCAACCGTTACGTTGGACCGATATTGGAGCGACGTTGGACCGATGTTCACCGCTCTCCGCGCCGGCATTCACTCTCGCCACCCGCGAGCCGTCTGTGTCTCCGTGCGTACGTTCACTCTCGGCATTACTCTCGTCGTCGCGTTGGACTTTGTCCAACGGACGGTTGACCCTGCTCCGAAGGTGTATGGTATGGAGGCTAAAGGCCATGCGCTCCCAACACCATAATCCTCGAGCAACCAACCACCTTGTGATTTCTTAACTCCAAATGGGTACATTGCTTCTGCGTCTCGCGTTTTCCACTCCGTATTCTTGCGCTAAGAAACCTTTAATTTCGTAACAAAAAATCTTAACATGCTTTCAGTTACTCTAACTCAAACCTTTCGAACTTCACTGCCGAGCTAGTACGCCAAAGAATAGCATTCCATAGAGAAATTTCCTTCAGCACTTTCGATGTGTGAAACATTTTTAGCATCCTTATTTGATTCTGTATGCATGGTGTTAAGAGTAATATTGAACGCTGATTGCCATCAAATATTCCGTCTGGGTCACGGATTCATATATAAAGCGAGATCGTCGACGTTTCCATCGATGACTACCCTTTCTAGAATGGATCAAAAAAGGTCTCCTTCACCTTATGTTCTCAAAGATGTGCACGGAGCATGTGTACTACCAAGGCTCTTTCGAATGGGAACTATCTAAAATCTCGATAAACACTTTCCCACTATTGATTGAACTCGAACTCAATTCATACTTTGAATACGAATGACTCTAATGCCGCCGATAATGCCACTTTTCCATTTTCAAGTCGTGGTGGCATATTTTGCCAAGGCTGCTCATTCTAGGCCTTACGCGCCGTGACCACAAACCTCGATGACTCGTCCTCGTTGTGGATCCTCTAGCTTAGTTGCTTTTAACACTTGCGCCGAACCCTCTAAGGCATCTATTCGCAGAATTCTCAGCCGGACTCCTCAGCCCGTCTCCAAAAGAAGACATTCTTCTCGGTTTTGAAAGACCGCGGGCATTTTTAATTTCGCTTGTCTAACCGGTCTCACTAAATAAGCGCAACCCTTCTCTTTGAATAAAATAGGTTGGCTCTACAAAACGCACGTTGTTCGGTAGGACACCTGACCAAAATCCAGTTATCACTTTTTAGCTGTTGAAATAACCACAATTTTTTGATTCCGTTGAACTTCCTGCTCCACCCCAATGCGACAAGAAAAGGATAAAAGGATAAAGCATTTGCCGTTGATCAATCCCTTTTTGGGATGCGGCACGCATTCTACTTCCATTTGTACATTCGTAGTGGCGTTTGAATGCGATGTGGCCTATACAATGACTTGCGGGGGCCAGCCGATGTACAAGTCAGTGTTTTTATCCTCCCAGACAAGTCTGGTACCAATTAACCGAACCCGAAGGCTTGGTTGGCCCGGGCGGCTCACGACCCAGGATTGATTGATCCCCGGACCGCTCGCGTGGTACGCGTGCCACTTGCCACTACACCACGCGATGCGATACCATTTATTATCCCCAAACAAGACCCACCTTCTCCAACAACTCCCAGCTTTCCTCTTAAACCTTCTACCTATTTTTCTTGATCCTTCTAGCTTTTGTTTTCTGAATTTTACTTTGGACCCAAATTTGATACTTGCAGGATGAAAGTCATCCATATACTGCTGTTCATCGTAGCGGGTGCTATTGCTTCAATATATCACTTCCGGCAGCATTACTACAGGCCGCCTTTCCTGAAGAATCTAAGTTTGGAAGCTAAGCACGTGTATAGACTAATAGTTCACGATCCAGAACTCACAGTTGGTCAAATGGAGAGAATTCTCAAAGGATGGGCCAAAACCTATCATCGCGCGGTGCGTAAGGGAGTACCGTTCATTATGCAGAAATTTGGAAAAAAATACGATTTTTTAGCAGGAACTGAAGAAATTCAACGCCGAAATGGAAGAAAAGATGGAGTCATTGAAGAAGGGCGTCAATAAATTGCTGGCAGATGCACAGTTCTCTTTTAAGGAGTACTTGGATATTACAGAAAGGAAAGATAAGACCATTTCCGAGATAAATAAGGATCTGAGAAATATCGCCGAAAGGAAATATAAGGTTCGAAATTCACATTCAAGCGGCATTTCGGGGCTATCACAGGATACGGGGCAGTATGGTGGCAAGTCATTTAAAACCGCGCAAAAAGTCCTCTTTGTTAGAAGCGGGATAAAGCCTGGATAGGGGGACGATCTCCAAAGTGCGCAAGCAATTTTCATTTTCTCCGAAATTCCTGCACCCTCCTGGACTCAGTCCTAAAGATGCTCCCTTATCCTGCGATAGCGGATTTGTACTCATTTCTAGAGTGAGTCAAGTGTCAAGAATGTTGCGCTTGAACAACCCCTGTCATGGCTAAGACAGTGCACTTGTGGTTTTCCATTCAGTTACTCGACTGTTCGAAAATATCTGCGGCGATAGTGGGAGGGCAGGGAAGGAGGGTTGGGGAAGCGAGAGCAGATTATTTCCGAAATCTCAAAATCACTGTAAAATTCTCATAAGCCTTGCGGAGGATTACTGTACCTCAACTATGTCTAATTCCTGTTTCCTGCAATGCAACCCAAATTCCATCTCAGTCTCCCACGCTTCCAGGGAGCCAAACGGGACACCGCTCCCCTAAGTTGGTTCACTCTGTGATACCAATCTTCTGCGTACCGATAATGGAAACATATATCCGTTTAGGTGTACGCCTTATTGAGGTCGGCTATATGGAACTATGACCCTAGCCCACTTCCATGGGTGAACTGCACATACCTTTTCAAAACGAAGGACCATTCTCCACAAATGCAAGGAAAGGACTATAACGGCTACTACGATGCAACTACGCTCAAGAAAGTGGTAGGTAAATTTTGGACAACAAATATTGGGAATGAGCTACTCAACTTTAATCCTTTAGTGTAAGATCTGTTGAGATTTCAGCGTCCCGCTTTTTGCAAATCGGCCTGGAAATGGATGCGTGAGAAAGGCGATCTACTATGGAAACTTGTATCCACTAGAACCTGAGGTAAGGCTCCTGAGGTCATGTAGAGCTGAGCAGCCACGTCCTGAAAAGTGCAGATTTTGCGCCAGGAGTCTCGTTTCGAGTTTTGATTTGTCTTGCCAGGCACTGAACGCTTTATAACTTGCTTATCGGAAAGCTGGCTTTCCAACAAACCGTTCACATCAAAGCAACGACCCCAGACCAAATTGGTAGAGTAGCAGTGGTCGATAATGGAGTTATGGATGGTTCAACTGGAAATGAAAAAAGAAGAAGCCAAGTCAAGCGCCGATGAAGCCTTTAACAAAGAGTTCCTCTCACCTCCCTCGAAATGTATGAGGGTCGTGTCCAGACGAGTTGAACTTGCTTGCTCCACAGCTCCACTAATTCGCGCCTATTTGAATCAGCCGTAAGGCAGCTCTCGTTGCGGGTCGTGGGGTATGGAGGTATCTCGTCCTTACATAAGCCGTCATAAGCACACTTTGTAAGGCCCTAGTGCCATCGTCTCGCAGTTTCTGTCCCACCGACATAGATTACTCGACATGACCTCATCTTGGGGTGTTGCTATGACTGTGTACTTACGCTTTGTGATTTTCTAACTGAAGTTCATTTGGGTTAAGGAATTCCTACAAGGTAAAGGTAAAGGAATTTTCTTACAATTTTCTTACTTCTTCATTTTTTACAATTTTCTTAAACAAAATACTGCACATGTGGCTCGATCTTTTGCCCACGTTTTTTGAGCATCCGCGTTCATTCATCTGATGATTTTCACACAGGTCCAGCGCTAAAAGGATTGACAGAGATTCAATATGGACTTGGACTTGAAACATCAACAGGATTGGTTCTCATGAAACCGTCCGAAATAAAAAATCAACACCATCCACCAAGTTCTTTCCATCGAGCACAATTTATGATCACTCCATTATAACAACAACTTTGATGTTTCCGTTTTTCTGTCGTTCTGCCCGTTCACCAAATGAAGTGAGCGATAAAGAAGCTAATGAATAAACGCCCATTCACAAATCTGGGTAGCCTCCAGGACTTTCAATGTTTTGCAATGGCATGATTGTGATAACACCCCAACGGCTATATAAACACCTACTTAGCACACTTTCGGTCATTCCACAAGGTGCTGCAGTGGCAGCTGGAGAGCAGTGGAGGGAGAAGGGGAGGATAAGGAGAGGAGGAGGAGAAAGAACGCAAGGGAAGGGAGGTTCCGGCGGTTGCCGGGGGACCAATCTGGTATTGTAATAAGATCCTAGTTTCATTGCTGTGATAAATTTTTCTTATCTTAGAAGAAGAGGGCATTTTTCACATCTCGCCCTACTTTTGATGAGTAAGACATCGTTTTATTCCCTTCACGTCTACAAAACAGTTTTTTAATCCTTGACATTGCGGACAAATCGTCGGAAATGCTGGGGCATGGCTGTTGTGCATCACTTCAGGGGCACAATGAGTCTATCTTCACCTTTTTAGAATACATATTTAGCCACAATATTTATGTTGAGAGCGTCGTCTCAAGTAGGCAAGGAACTCAGCTCCTTTGTTGCCTTTGAAGCACGAATCATGCTGTATGAGTCACGACCGGCCATTACGTTGTAACAAATCTTTAGCCCCTTCGGCCTTTACCACAGTGCTCTAGCAGTGGCCCAGACAAAAATCCCGGGGATTTCTATGAATTCAGTAGAAGAGATTCCCAGCTGTTGGAAAATATCCTCCTGCACCTTCCAAATCATTATGTCA
>MU871261.1:15456-26461 GCA_036418205.1 Ostertagia ostertagi
AACCAGACATAGGGAGGCATCTCAATGTGGACTCCGAAAACAAGATGAATTGGTTATAAAGACTCAAGAGCGTGCTTCCACGAGGAATGGTGTCTGAAGCTCTCAAAGCGCTAGTCAAGACGGCACAGTTAGAAGGGTGCACCATATCACAGATAAGACGGAATTTAAAAAAAAGCTATGTCTGAACACCACAAGGAACGGAAGCCAACAATGACCTCATAAACACCATGTGAAAACCGAAATTTGGTAAAAAAAACATTGAAAAACTTGAGATGAAGTCAACTGACCGGAATGCTGGTGAGCAGTGAGCTGGAACGTTCTTGTGTCGTTTTTCGAAACGGCGGTACTTCTTGACAAAATGAAGATAGTCACGACGAACAACGATTGTCCTTGTCATCTTGTTCTTCAAGACTACACCAGTCAATATATTTCCACGGATCGCGCAGTTACCAGTCCAGGGACATTTCTTATCGATGTAGGTTCCCTGGCTAGCCTAAACCAATTTGAATAAGAAATCACCGACCCAATCTGACAAAGTTTAAAAGGTATTACCTCTAAGGGCGTCTTGAAACCAAGTCCAATATTGCGAACATATCGAGGAACCTTTTTGTTGCCGGCCAATATGCGAGCCTTGTTATTTAGGTTGATTGTTGGTTGCTTCAGAAATGCCCTCTCTACTTGTTCAGCCATGTTGGCTTCCCAGGTTCTAAAAGACACACAGCTAAATGAAAACACGTACTTTCATGCAGTCAATCCGGGAGACGACTCCAACAACATGCAAAACACAATTCAAAAAACATCGACGTGAAACAATGAGCAAAAGCTGCGGACTCGCAAGAGATTACCGCGAGGAATAAGAAGACAACGAGCGAAATGCACGTTCATAGGAGAACCGTCGTATTCACGAAATAACCATTCCGAATCTTAAACAAACAAACACAACAAGTTCAACCATCGAAAACACCGTCCTAAACACATACCCATTGGCCTCAAGGTTAGGCTTATATAGAGCATCTTAAAATCTGCTTCTTACATAACAAATCAAGCGAAAAAATGCCAAATACACTCATTTAACACCTGAAAACCAGTTAAATTCTTTAGGCAGTCAAAAGAAGTCGCTTCGGTTTCTGCGTAGTGGACAACACTGTAGCGAGCCTCACTTCAGGACCAACCCGCGGCGTGCGCATGCCGCCCTTTAATGACAACGCGCTGCGCTGTTGTTCACTTAGCCAGTGGTCCTTCTTCTGAAAACCAGCCGAGGTAACCTCTGTTTCCAAACCTTTCCAGAAGTCTCAGACACTAGGTCCTCTTTTGGTTAACGGAGCGAAGTACGGGGGCGGGGGAGGAGGGGCAGAACTCACATTTGCTCCTCAGCAAAGTTTTCGTCGCACTCGGTGCGTCGTATGGTGGGAGTTTACGGCAAAAATTCATAAGATTCGTCCCCCCCCCCATAAGCAGGAGCAGGCCCTCCTCACTTCCTTCACCGTCTTCAGAATATGACGCCATCTGCCATCGACATCGGGCTTACGGCCTACCGTAGTTGCTCCAGCCTAAAGTTGCTATGGGTATAAGTTTGGAAGCAAGTCCCAGCAGGTTTTTACCTTTCAACACTAATGGTGTGGAACGATGCGCTAGCCCTAGTCAAGAACATAAGAAGTGTGACTGAACAAAAAACTCACCTTGGAAAGCCGCTAGAAAGGGAGCTGAACGGCTTCGAAGTGGGCGTGGTTGCTCAGTCGGCTGCAATCCCCTCGGCCAACTCCCAACCACGCCCACTTCGAAGCCGTTTAAGAAAGAAAAAACCTTTATAAACGAAATAATTAAAATGGTTCGTTTCGCTCCTTCCTCAGACGAACCTTATTATTTCGTCAATCCCCGGAGCTCATCAGTGAGTTGGGATTGGCGAAATAAAGACACAGGGGAAAGACGAATAAACCTTGAGCTGACGTACAAATATTGTTATCTATTAATATCATGTTATGCTCATTTTCCAGCGGCCTTTCCAATGTGAGGTTTGTTTGCTTCGATCACAATCTCGAGGTTCTTGCTAGAGCTAGACAAACAACGTCCACGCCATTAGAGTCGAAGGTAAAAACCTACTGGGACTGTTGTTTTCAATCGGCTAACTGTAGATGTAGAGGAGATAGTAGATTAGTTGACCTAGAGACTGGCTCTGATTATGCAAGATCTTTCCGGCCAGCTTTTCAAATAAATGAATAATGGTCCACGATCCATCGAGGACCCCAGGAGCTCGGAAGGGCGCTATGTTCCCATTTTCCTCCTGATGTCATCCGTGTATAAGGCTTTTACTGTGTTTTATAGACTGGTACGTGCTCTTCAATTTTCAGTTGGGATCATTCGATATGAATTTAACGAAGTGTAATCAATTCTAATTTAAATGTAAGAAAAGATGGACTTTTTGCCCTTCCTGCTCATCCAAACCAACCAGTCCTGCATGATCCTTTATCGCGTTCTGGAAGAGTGAGAGGCCAAGTGTGGTTGTATGCGTCTTTTACAATCCGCCTTATTTGGCAATTTTTTGTTAAAAGATCTTAAACAAGGTTATGAACTCTCCATTGGTGCAACAGTTTACAAAGTACCTATAATTGAGCTCATAAGTAAAAAGTATGAGTAGTATGAGTGACCAAACATGATTTTATGACGATTGATTTTCGGAGTAGGTATGGCTCACTAGGACAGAAAGCGACTTTTTCGTGTTTCGCAGCGCGAAACATTTTCGCTGTAGGAACTACAGGTCCACCCATGATCAGTGATGGACCCGAGGTTCCCGCAGCGAGACTATGTTCGCGTTCGCGCAAATGCGAAAAATCCGCTTTCTGTCCTATAGTGGACCACAGGTGGCGAGTATAGCGGGAGAACTGGTTTTCCAGGAGGGTAAGGTGTGGTACTGGAAGCGCATCATTCAGTCGCACTGCGATCGTAAGACTGACGTCAGAGTCCGCGATTCGCGCCGGATCACAGAAATCCCAAGGCCATTTTTGCTTGATGGTGATGGTTAAATGACGACTGTTCATGTTCATGATTTCATACTCCGTGTTCCAATGCTCAACTGGGGCATTTGCTATTTTTGCGATGCGCGACGGATCGCGGACTGTGATACCAGCCTAGCGATCGCACAGCGTTAGATACGTATCGATCACGGTCAACCACCGGAGACGTCTGTCGATCGATACCAGGGTCAAGGCGTGCGTTTGGAATCCTCGACAGGTCGACAAAGGGGGGGGTATATTGGCCGCTGGGAGGAAGAAATTGGGCCGGATCGATGCACTAGGATCATCACTATCGGAGAACAAACATCTAGGATCGAATCGATGCCATGAAAGGCCGGAGGGTTCCCAAATACAATTTTGTCCCCACGTACTAAGTTCACGTGATTCAAAGCAGTCCTGGGGTAGTAATCCTAGCTGCCTCACCATCAGCAGCTTATTACTGCACAAGGTAAGGTATCCGGAATCGCACGTTTGCCGACGGATATTTTATCTTTCATCAGGTCCTCGAATCTGAAGGGTGGGAAAGTAACATGGCGCAGTTCCGAGTGAGCCCAGTAGCTGCGCGCGCTTCAAATAGGCTTTTCTGGACAGCAAAAAAACTCAATTCAAGAAAAATCAAGAAGATTCTGAACGGGTCCGTGTTAAATTACAGGGAGGAATCCACTACTCAACAGAAATGCAGTCTTCAGCGTCAAATTCATCATGTAAGTGTTAAACTATGAGAATCGCGAACCAATTTTACTCTTTTTGAAAAGGAAAAAAAGTTGTGGATTCCGATTTGTTCCCATTTTTGTGCAAAATCGCTTTCTGAAAAGCAGCTATAACGCGTTGAAATAGTGCCATTGCAGCAAAGTACTTTCAGCGGTACTCGGGCAAAAATCTTCAACGTGGCCATTTTCCAGAATACTCGATGCATGCTACTTGCCCGCATACTTCAAAATTAGTCCATTCGGCTCCAAGCGTAATAGGTTCTGTATTCAAAGGTAGGATACTGCTGTACCTCTATAGAGTTCACGACAGCACTCTTTCTCATCAAGTTTCTTTTAAGAGACCGTAAAACCCCTCTGAACTCTGACCAGTGAGCTGGACGGCCGTTGAAAGTCGTTGAGATGTGCATCCAAAAACAAGTAGTGTTATACGTTCAATGCAAACAGATATTCTGGGACCTTTCCCTTATCAGCCCAGGACTTCATCCTCGCATCGTGTGATTGCGGGCAGCCGCCGTTGCCTACCATAGACATGGCGCTCAGAAACATCATCTTAAAAAAGGCAAAGGATGTGTAAGGATTGTTCAAAAAGCACATCAATTACCCGTAAACTACTACTTTTACTCGAGTAGCATTGTTACGGATGGCGTTTCCTTACGGCTCAATGACGCACACGAAACAGGTGGCCGAGACCGGAAGCATGGTTGACGGCATTTGCAAGGCAACAACACGAGCAGCAGCTCAATTGACAATTTTCACACACAATCATCTTTCATGAAAAAAATTTATATCGCATTTATAATACATAATAATTTGTCGCAATCAGTTGACGTGCCATTCATATCACTTAAATTCTTTTTACAAACAAACAAAATAATTTCAAAACGACAATAAAAAAAGATCACAATGTCAGGTTATACAGATCAAGAGAACGCTTTGATCCGGGGCGCGCGCCGCTTTCAGTACAGAGAGAAAACTCATACACGCACACACTCGCACACACTGATTGATACTCTAACGACCACCAGTGATGTCACTATGGCGCTGGCTATGCAGAAAGATGCACGATGAACCGGAGAACTAGAAATGAAATGAGAAAATGCATTACATACACGATGATGAGGGATGGAGCGACGCGTCATGTAGTTGGGATTTGAGGGTGGGATAGCTGCTATTATAGGCTACTGATTGATTATAGGAGTTAAGTGGTAAGGAATGAAAGTATCGAGTGTACTGACTTCGTTTCGTAAACACAATTAATAACGAATTCGATTGATAATTAATAAATGGAAAACAATATGACAAGGGAGCAAGAGGGGAAAAACAACTACTACGACGTAACACACAAGCTGCAAATAAAAATAATCTGTGCATAGAAAAAGCAGAACTCTTCGGATACTATGCATTAGGTGCCGAGGATTGGCTTTGAGATCGATGAACAGCACTGACAAAATTGTAAACGAATATCTTTAGGTAATAATAATAAAAAAATGATAATCAGATTCATATCTGGCCACGATGAAGGGTAACTGGTTATGAAATCAACGAAGTGTAATGAATAGCAGCTTTCGAATTCGTGGACACTTGGGCTGGATTTATGACAAAATATGAAAAAAAGGAGATGTGGGAGGACAACGACGAGATTATATGAAGAGAGGCGCGAATCAGTGGATTTGTTAGTTTTTGATTTGTTTTTTTTTTTTTTTTTTTTGTTTTTCCCCACAAAAACGAGTAAGTGACATGAAGCATTAAGAGCCGCGTGAGAACAACACATCTTGGAGGGATATCAGACTGGGATTAGCCCTTGAGTTGTAGCCTTACGTGATAAAACTTAAAAGAATGAACATGGTCTGATTTGGAAATCAAAGATAAATTGAAACCTCGATTATAAAAGGACACTACGCGCTAATCCAGGTCTAGAATAACGAGCCGTACTGCTTGCGGTTGTCAAGGATTCTAGAATTTAGCAAAAATTATTAAAGCAACAGTTCAGGAACGGTTTCGCGGGAAAAAACCACCAATAATGAAGTTGTAGATGAAAACCAGACGATTAATGTATGAAAAACTGGAAAAAAACGTCGGGGAGGGTCTTAGACAGGTACTCTCCCTCTGCCGCTCAGCAATGGATAAAGACGCACGTTGGACGAGTTGTCTGAACGTGCCCGCTGTAAACGCGCTCCATTTTTCAATCAATTTTCCCTGTGGTCCCAAAACGAGCACGATTGCCGACGCGTCCAATGACGGCCGGCAAGGGGGCGGGATTGGGGAAATCCCCAAGAACACCCATGTTTGAGGGACTTTCCACCCTGTTTTTGAGTTTCTGAGGTAAGTTCGTTTATTATTTCCACTGCATATGTTCTTCACTAGGGCTCGTGTATCCCTCAGTAGTAGTGGCATTGAAATTTTCGGACCCTCCCTGAACTGTTGCTTTAAATGGTATTCTTCCTATAACTATTCCCTGACGACCCTTGATCGTGAGCGTTAAATGTCGAGAAGAGATCAACCAGGATTCGAAATCACGAGTCTTGAATACTTCTAGATATGTGGTCAGTACAGCGGCAACGGCTAAGCGCCGTCTGTGTCATTCGACAAGCTGAAAGGTGAAGAAAAGACAGAAGAAAGAGAAGCAGAATTTCCGTAAAGGCAATATTTGGAGTTTTGTGTCTCTTACGACGTCTTTTGAGAAACTAGTAGGACCTACAGCACCATCAATATCGAGAATCTAACAGATTTGACACACTAATGCAGAACGTTCGAATGCGCAACATAATTAGACGAACATATCACAATTTCTAGGCACCGAGTAAACGAGGATGTATGTGCATGACAAGAGAGCTACATAAATAGCCTACGAACGGTCCAGCGTGCTTCACAATTAGGTCAGCGACCGGGCAGTCGACTTTTAGAACAGTGCATACCCGGTTCCAAAGATGTCAATTCGTCATACCAAACCCGAGCTAGCTGTTCCTTCAGTGACGGTGGTCACGGTGCCTGCTGCGTCGACCACGGTAGCACCGACGCATTTGGTCGCGTCATTCCCGGCAAATTGGACATTCCACGAAGAGCCTTATCAGTAGCACACCGCAAACGTTCAGCTTCCGTATCGGAATCATCTTAATTAAATAAAACGTGCCTCAATAAACATGCGTAGGAAAAATGGAAAGAAAACAACAGACTTACCGGAGAACTCGACAGCCAGCGGCTCCGAGGAGGCTATTGGTATTTGCGCAGTAGTGATCACAGGTGGCAACTTAGACTTCCCTACAGCTTTATCTGTAGAAGAGGAGTTTGACGGTTGGACAGCCAGTGGACTTGCTGGAGATTTCACCGGAGGCGCAATCACCAGTGCAGGCGATTCAGGACCAATACGTATCTTGAGCCTTGGTATCCTCACTGCTTCGGTCTAAGACAGTAACGGTACGTTTGTTGAATGAACAGCAACTTTCAAGGGTCGCAATGTCCCAATAGATCAAACTTCAACACTATGGCGAAGCTAGAGACTAGTCGTGGCCAAACCTTGTCAAAAGAGTAAATTTCTAGTTTACGGACTATTTGCACTTAACGCAGTGGTCCTGCCGCGAATGATGATCTAGAGCACAGGTGATTAGAGAATAGAGTCTGGCTCTAACCCCATTTTCAAGGAGGAAGGTAAGAGACCAGAGACTAAGCTCGGAGAGAAAGGAAGGTGAACCAGAGTGAGTGAGCCAATTACAGTGTGTCAAAAGTTTGAATGTGTGAGATCACAATGTCATGAGCTGCTGTTTAGGCACGAGTTCGCAGGCGGAAGCACCAAATTAAGCGGTTTAATACGGTGAAGACCGCGCATGTTTCACGTTCTACGATTTCAGCGCAATCTTTAGGAACTTTATCAAGGGAATTGGAAAGAAGAACCTACTGTATGATGCAGAAGAAACCTTATCGGATGAAATGGAAAAGAAAACAAAGAAAACCTAATATTTGTTTCCGAAATGTGGGCTGAAAGGTCCTAAGCGGTCGGTAGATTGCAGCTCACACATGGGCTGCATGAGCCCAGGGTGTAAAAAGATCGAGTTCAAGTAGGCCGTGAACAGAATTTTTTTATAACAAACATTCAAGGAGGTAAACCAAGAAATGGGCGTCAAAAAGGCGCCACAAAAAAAAAACAGTTGATCACTAGAACAACTAGAGATCAGCCCAGAAATTACAGACAGAGAATACTCTATAGTTTCTGCTCATTGCTGAGCAGGCAATTCATGACAAAAATAATCACCGTACCGTAGGAGCTGACGCTTTTGACGTAGAAGGCTGTGACTCCAACACTTTCTCTTTCATCTGCACCTCTGAGGACTCGCCTGACGACAACGCAGCCTGTGAAGGAGTGGCTGAACCACTGCTGTTTGTCGCCACACCAAACTTCAGCTTCATTCGAACACCATTTGACGTAACAGCGACCAGTTCCTGTGTGAAGTAATACATGCGAACAAACCTCAAAATATGCTAGCAAATAGAACCGTGAACTGAGTGAATCTGAAATCTACCTGTGGTGACGTGGCGTGCTTCTCTTTCCTATTTTGCAACTTTTTGTGCCCTTTTGAACGTAGTTTCTCTTTGTGATGCCTCACACCTCCAATATGTTCCTTATGCCGCTCTTTCTTCTTCTTCTTGTGTTTCCTGTGTTTCTTATCGCCGTCTTTCACACTGTTTTCGTTGTTCTCAATGTATACTTCCTTTCCACTCAACTTCAACTTCAATTTTATTGGAGGAGCTCTTACGCAGTTGGGTGGCTAAACATAAAACGTTAAATTCAATAAATCCTTCGATCCATCATAACACATACCTGAACTTTGTCCCCTGTGTGATGGTTAATGCAGTTGACATCCTTTCCTATTAAGCCAGGTTCCACTGTAGGCTCACGTTTAGAAACTGTAGGCTTCAGTGGTGATACAGGAGTTGGACGTGGTACCTACAATATGCTGCGAATGAGATGAATAGGCAACAAAAATGATAGAAAACTAAAAAAAAGAAACAAGAAGAAGAGAAGGGGATCAGAAGTACAAGTAAGACTGCAATAAGTAATAGACCCAGAGAGAACACATGAATGCACAACGTAAATGGAGGCCGCTGCAAGGTAAGCAACCCAAAAGAGGCCCGTCGCGCGGCCAGAAGGCAGAGTCGTGGACGAGTTGTAACCAGGGTCAAGCGTGCGTTGAGGATTTCCTCAACGATGACTCACTACCGCGCGAGAACGTCTCTGATCGGACAGAGAATCCTCAACGTGCCGTTGAGAAATCCTCAACGCACGCTTGACCCTGGTTGTAGCGCGTGTTGTGTGATGTGTAGCGTACGGTGATAAATTCTATTTAACTTGACGCGAAATCACTACAGTACGCGCTGCAACTCGTCCGCTGACTTTGCCTTCTTGTTCTTGCGACGGGCCTCCTGTCGGGTACCCCAAAGTAAAAGACGGTCCCCAAGACATTCAGAAAAGAAGGAATCATATCTGTGTAGAACAGATGAGAACCGAACTGTCGTCACGTTCATGATACCATATAACGAAACCATTCGAAGAGAAATGAAAAGTACATAGCAAAGATGCAAGCAAGACAAAAAAGGACAAACAGAACATAAAATCGGATAGGATGACAAGGCCTCTGACCAGACTCACCTCAAGACCAGAAAAAAGACAAGAAAGTGAGAAAGTAAAGACAACAAAAATACTGTGCCATAGAAGAAAAATCGAGATTGCTCCACCTGAGGTTTGAAGCGGAAGCGCTCGGCTGGCTTCTCTTCGACTGATGGCTTTGCTGATGGTCTAACATTCTCTTGTTTCACTAATGGAGACGAGGTTCGAGCCGGTGGCACGACTAACTTCTGGAACGAAAGAAAATTATTATAGTAACAATACAAACTACTCGTTTGGTCATGAGTACTAACCTCTCTTCTGGGCAGCGGTGGAGGCAGTGGAACAGCAGGTTTCTGAGGAGGTAGCCTAGGTGGTGGTGGTGGTATGGGCACAGGCCGGCTTTGTGGAGGCACACTGGGTTGAGGGACAGGAGAGCGAGGTTGCATCGATGTAGGTAAAGGAATTACATCGTCGATACCAAGCTCCGGTGATGCCGATCCATCTGAATCTTCGTCCTCCAGCGAATTGCGATTGTACAGCAGTGATGTTGTAATGCTGGTGTGAGCAGGTGGCGAACGCATTTCAGCTGGTACTCCTTGCCTCGCTCGGCACAGCAATTCCTTCTTTGCTGGTAGACGACCTGGCGTCGAGACAGGTGCATGAGCATCCAGTACCCCCTTTTTCCTTTCAGATACACGTGAAGGAGCGGTCACAACAGGAGAAGGAGCTGGTCACAACAGGAGCAGGAGCTGTCACAACAGGAGCAGGAGCTGTCACAACAGGAGCCGGAGCTGTCACAACAGGAGAAGGCGCCACAGGAGCAGGCTTCTCAGGAATGGGCAGCACTGGAGGAGGTTCAGGAAAGGCCTTCTTGGCGACAGGAGCTTCAGGAACGGCCTTCTTGGCGACAGGAGCTTCAGGAACTGCCTTCTTGGCGACAGGAGCTGCAGAAACTGCCTTCTCTGAGGCGACCTCCACAGGAGTGGAAACAGCTGCGGGCGTCACAGTAGTGGTAGGTACTGGAGCACGTGATGTGGGAGCGGATGTCACAGATGCAGGCGTTCCAGGAGCAGAAGTAACGGGAGATGGCGCCATGGGTGAGCTCTTGGAAGAATCTTTGCTGACCGCTTTCCTAAAAAAGTAAAATTAAGGCAAAAACAGTATAATTGATGAAATTTATGCAAAAACTCATGTTTCTGTTTGCCCCCTCCTTAAGGGTTCTCACAAAGGAAGGATTTTCACAATTAAGAAAAATATGATGATGGCTTTGCGTTCGTCTAGAGAGAGAAGGAAAAATAACAAAAAGATATACGGAATAATTAAAGCACGCATTCCGTAGCAATAAAAAGTATGCATCACCGACTAACCTCAAAGGAGTACTCCTACGAGTAACCACACTTGAGAGCGGAGGTGGCAGTGGAGTACTACGAGCCTCACTCTTTTCCGACCTTCAAATAAGAACGTTTTCACAGAGCAATCAGAACTTACATTCTCAGATACAACACAGTCATCGAAACATTTGACAATAACGGTAGGAATTCTAAAGAGAGAAGATGAATGACATACGTGGATTCCGAACTCGTTCGTGGTTTAGGTTGCCCACGAGCCCGAGCATGTTCCTGTACGGGGGCCGGGGACATGTGGATAGACTGTGAACAGTTCCTTGCACGAATACGAGGCGAATA
>MU871263.1:15322-25615 GCA_036418205.1 Ostertagia ostertagi
GACTCCTTCGACTTTAGAAGGAGCTCAAGTATTCGTTGGAAAGCTCTAACCTTCTACTCCAATCCAGGGGGACAAGAACTGCAAAAAGTTCAATCTGAAGAAAGTTATAACAATTTAAAGCCAAAAAACCAGCGCTCTGCAAAAAATCGGTCCGCGATTTCCCAAAAACGGTCCAACGGGGCGATTTTTTGACTCCTTCAACTTTGAAAGGAGTTCAAGTATTCGTTAGAAAGCTCTAACCTTCTTCTTCAACCCAGGGGGACAAGAATTGCAAAAGGTGGAATTTGAAGAAAGTTATAGCCATTGAAAGCCAAAAAACCTGGTCTTGCAAAAAAAACGGTCCAACGGGGCGATTTTTTGAAGGAAAGAGTTTTTGCAAAGCTTGAGCACTTTTTAGAAAGAAAACAGTCTGAGCTTTCCAATTTTTCTTACCGCTCCTCATAATTCCTTCTTTGAAGAAAGTTACAACCTTTCAAAGGACGAAGTGCGCATTTCTGTGAATTCTTTGTTCTACCCCAACTGACGTAGTTTTGAAGATAAGGCATAATCGTGGTTACCTTCTGAAACAAGCAGTTTTGTAGATTACAAATCTACTTAGCGTTTTAAGAAATATTGATATTGAACAAAATTACGCTTATTTGAAAGTCAATAGTCTGTTTCTCGCTGCCCGCGCTGCGCCGAGGGGAAGATTGCGCGCGCCAATGCGAACGCAACGCTCCCGTGCTCCAATCGGACACTTCTGCTGTATACTCTCATGCTCTGAGATGCGCCATGCACTCGTTTGATATGCGCTTGCATATCGAAATGGAAATTTTTTGTGATTCTGAACGCCCATTCATGAAAGGCAGGCAAAGCGCCATTCGAACTAAAGGGTAGTACTGATAGGTGCTACCGTAAGATACGGGGGGCATTGTAGTGACAATGTTTTTGAATCACTGCAAAGCATCTTTTCTTTTTGTTGAAAATGGAAACAAGATCTAGGCAAGGGAGGAGAGAATCCAGGGTTCGAGAGCACTCTCCATTCCCCAAGTTCCTAAACCTGCTAAGCTTAGTTGTAGAGGATGTTCCCGTATCCTGTGATAGCGCTGAAATTGTCTATTTAAATAGAGCTTGCGTTCATGGTCAATCGTGCATCAATTTGTTGATGACATAATATTTTCAGGCACTATCGGGACGTGAAATCTGGTAACTGGGGGAAAGTGTGGTTGAAAGGCGTTGAACGGATGGGTAACTTCTCCATGACTGACTATCCAGAGCTCTACAGTGCGCCGTTACTGAAAAACGTTCAGGACCGTGTTAGATTTGTGTATGGTGGAATTAGCCAAAATACGACTATAAAATAAATGTTTGGTTTTTGTTGCCATTACTGAGAAAGCTCCAGCAACAGCGATGCCTGAGGTTTCCGCAAATCATCTAGCGACATATATTTACCCGGTAGAAGTTCAGGAAAAATGCACCTATCATAAAGAAGGAGATGAGGGTCAAAGAAGAGGGTAATATTGCTGACAGGTGCTTCAAAGCCATATTGATGTCAAAAATGGTATTAAAAGTGACTACGTCTCTGAACAAAAATTGAATACACAGAGACTCTAATGAGATGAAACCATTTAGCCTTTACAAAAGTGCTCCAACGCAATCACTATTTATGCAGGCCTGTTTCAATCCACTGCCCTCTTCTTTATAAACCGAGAGAGGACAGGACGGGTAAGGGGCGGAAAACCAATCACTAGTCGACTTAAGGTAGATATATGTAATTTCACTGTCATGTCATGATTACGGCGATGCCTCTACTATATGAAACTCCTTTTTGTTGCATACGCGTCACCTTCCACGAGGTGTTGGTGTCACAGGTGGAAGGGACCATAGCGGAAGACGTAAAGCTTGCGCAGGGAAAGGAAGGTCCCGGCGGTTGACGGGGAACCAATCTGGTATTAGCATAAGCACAGTGTATTGCTTTTGCTATTGAACTGGTCATCTTTCTTTAGTCACTTCATTGATGACCGACTATCGGTGCAGATTTCCGCTTTCACAGTTAAGGGAGGCGGGAAGGGTTACGCTTACACACTCAACTGAAAAAGGTCGGGCATTACTCCAATTCTACTGAGCGGATCGAAGCAAAAGTAGAGGACATGCAGGTCCCCAATAGCGGAATGCCTCTAGTAAAACCAAAATTTACCACCCATGCTCCTTGCATGATGCCAGAAATGAAGGAGGCCTCTCTGTCAGGCTGCGGCAAGCAAAAGATTGCTGCTGTAAGTCTGCTCAAGTCAGTGGATGGACTTCAGTCACTTTCCAGGAGCAATATTGAGGGCGATTCCTGCAGTCTCAATATCCGCCAGCCATTACAAAAAACAGCCGCTCATCTGCTCGATTCGGCTGAGCCATCATTCTCAGCTAATCCCAAAGAAGAATCCACGCTATGTGCCTCAGGAAGCCTACACGAGTAAACAAAAACTGGAGTTAAGCATCTTCAACTTTCTATCTTTCGAAGTATTTCGTTAGTTCGTTAGTTTCTAGGAAGGATTTTGCGGCAAAATGTAGACAGCCCGACATTGTAGGTTCTCATTAAAGGCACGCCGCTGGATAGAACTGGTGTGTAAGACGCTTCGTAGTGACGATTGAGCCGCTGAATGAACTGGACGTGGAAAGGGAAGCACGAGCAATCCAACTAGAAACGCAAGAATGAAACTTAACCTTCATTTAAGATCGATATGTACGACGAAGATCAACAAACTACGCTGGAAACCGTTCAAGAGGCACGCGACTCTTAAATGGTGGAGCGTGCAAGTGATCGTGTCAGCCCACTAAGGCTAATCGTGCAATGCGTGCATGAATTATCATGATGTGTATGTTAGTGACATACAATCTCTCGCGGTGCCTTCCTACTAATCTGGCTAATCCCGGGGTGCACACCAATAGCCCAGGACTTGGCTTGTCAACTTCATGACAGTGATTTTGTTCGGATTGAGGAAGTCGGTAATGAGCCGGTAGGTTCACATCGGATAATTGCTGCAATCGCTTTTTTATCGGAATATCGTGATATAGTAAGAGCGAACACCATTTGCTTGATACAAAAAATGAGGAACGTCGGATGGACTGACACATCCTCGTCTATTACACTACTTCCACACTAAAGTGACTGTCGGTATGTGATAACTCGTCCATTTCAAGAAGGCAGGAGTTAGTCTCACGCTGAGCAGGATGTTTTAGTCTAGGCTAGCCGTTAAGATGCAGAAGCCGATCGGGTCTTCCTTCTGTTGGACCTCAACAACCGCTCCTTGTTGGTGAATCTTCAGAACTATTCACCAGATCCCGACCGATGATATACAGCACTCTGAATTCTTCTGAAAAGGAAACTCTAAAAATGTCGTTTCTTGCTTCGAGAACAACGGAGGACGAGAGCAGAGGCGACCACTATCCATTATTTCAGACGGTCAGTTTCTACAGGGTGATTCTTCTTTATGTACCTTAACTGACCTGGCATTCTGAGTGATCAACTGACGAACACTTGTATACCGCCTCGACACTATATGAGAAACAAGTCCTAATTTTAGTCCGATTGCATGTCACTGGACAAACATCCCTTAATCTCTTATTTTTGAGTCATCAGTGACTCCGCCACTAAGCTGCCTGCTCTTGGTTCAGCGTGCTGATCCAACGAACCTTCTTGCCCAAGCCCCACTCACACTGCGCATAGTCCGCCCACAATGAGATTTCACAGTGCTTTTCCTTCGTTGGTAACTCTTCGCTTTTCTCCTAACTTCCAGCACCTCCACCCAGTTCTGTGCACACCTTACCATCAATATACTCGCCCTTCTTCTTTGCTAGCCTGTATCCACATTTTCCCTGGCCTCTGAACCGCCTTTAGCCGAGTTATGATTTTCACTGCAAATTCCCCCCACGTCGGCTCATTTCCCACCATCGATAGAAGCTGCCCTCTCTTCTTCCTTATTTATATCCATTTTCCCCACTTTGAAAGTCTTGGACAGTCGGATTATCAAGAATCAACACCGTCTGCTAATGGGCATGCTCCACTCTTTGTGGGTGGAGTTCCATTAATATGTGACCGCTCTCGCCACCTATTGTTTTTGACTGCTGTATAGAATTCTCCTCACCGTGATGAATTCCAAAAAAGCAGGAGGATCTTCCCAATTTGATTACGCAATTCACAGCACACCATTACCCTTCTTACCGGTCGCTGGTCGGTTGTTCCGGAATCGGACTCGAAAGTTAGCCATTTGCACCACCCCACCTGTGCATGCTCCGCCCACTGTGGGTTGAGCTCTGCATAGCTAATGTGTGCTTTGTAGTGGCCTGTACACTGTACTTTACTGTATATGTAACCTATCCATCCCAAATTCGATCCAGGATCAGCAGGTTTCTCTTCAGATAGTACTGAATTTCGTGACAGATGAACAGACAGCCTTAGCGCGCTTTATCTTTTCAAGAGGTAAGGGTGACCCTATCTCAAACCACGCAGTAATTGATAATCAAACCAAATATTGTGAGAAACACGAGCAAAACAGAGCCGAGATCTGACAGTGCCGTGACAAAATGAATAACATTTGTCTAAACTTACCATCAACTATCACCACATATTACCAATAGCGACTATTACGACAATTGTTTTTGCGTTCATTCGATAACCTACGGTTAGTTTTGATTCCTAGAACAATAAAAAACAGCGTTTGTCTAGTGTTCCCGTTTCTAGTCACTTCTCATCCCTTGACAACCTCTACTGCAAAATTCTTTTTGTATGGAGACGGCTTACGAGAGTAGGAAACGAGATAGCTTACGTCCGCTTCTTATGCTCCTTCCCGTCCGTCTCCTAATCTTGGCGTAACACTCTAGCATCTTGTTTAGAGAACCACTCCATTCGATCTAGCTGTCATTGAAATGGCACAACGAAACACGGCTTTCTGTTTGCGACCCGTAAATCTGATCTGAAGCATGTTATCGCCCGGAGAAGATGGAGCTCGTTGCATGTTTCAGATCAGCCACAATTTTTTACAAAAATCAAATCAGAAATTGAGAGGAAGGCCTCTCGTGTTTCTTAACTTGTAATATCTGAAAGTTCGTAAATAATGTAGCATCCCTACTATATATAAAGCGCTAAGTCTGTCTGTCTGTCTGTGTGTGTGTGTCACGAAATTCATAGCGCCCTTCGGTGCAACAGTGGAGCGCTGTATTTTGAGTATGTTGTAGGGGGTGGGACGGGAACATCTTTGGTGGGGGACCAAAGTGATAACGACTGATAAGACCCGATAAGAGGCGCCAAAACGCCAATTCCACGATATCCATAGCGCGCGTCCCAGCATCAGTGAGGCGTTGGTTCCAAGAAGTGATGTAGAGGGTAGGACGGGAACATCTTTGGTGGGGGAAAAGTGATAACGACTGATAAGGCCCTATAAGAGGCGCCAGAACGCCAATTCCGCGATATCCATAGCGCGCGTCCCAGCATCAGTGAGGCTTTGGTGTCCAAGAAGTGATGTGGAGTATGACGGGAACATATATGGTGGAAAAAAGAAAGGGATAACGGCTGATAAGGGCCGATAATAACGATATGCGCAAGAATATAGAGGTCACTCAAAACCAGACTTTAGATAAAGCATTTCATTTCAATATTCTTTCATTTGCGTTGTTATCATCAGCCCGAAATACCACTAAACCGCTATGCCCCCCCCAGAGTTCCTAAAAATGTATGGTGTAAGTTCAAAAATACGATAACGAGTGCTGGATAATTATGTTTAACATCACACACAATCCGACCGCTAAATTACACTGGCATTCGATGCATGGTGGTTGTTTACAGACACCACTTTAGCTCCGCACTCCACTGCGCGTATCAAACGGTGAGCTTCTGCTAAGATAAAGAGCTTATGTTAGCGGTGAATCTAGCGCTTTGTCGGCTGTCCTGTCTCATCCCGACCTTCCGTTTAATGCGCGCGGTAGCGTGCGGCGCTAAACTGGTGATATATAATTCCTACTGAATAACTAACCAGAAAATTTGAGACCAAATTTTCAGAGAAATTCAAGGAACGCTTTCCGTGCGACATACTGTCAGAGAAGGAAGTCGGCTCAACGTGAACTAGAGTTTTATCTTCGATATTGAAAGTTCTCTGATATGAAAGTGCCCGAGAACTTTAAAAACACTCCTTGCAAAAGTGTTGGGAAATTTTATCATAGGTTACTCCATTCATATTAGATTTTTTTAACAAAATTCATTCGAAAGCGAAAAGCATTTTCTTTCCAGAAAAGTATGGATTCCGTTGTTGCGTTGTAAGGCTTCAAACTAAAAAGTTACATGTCCTATCGATGAAGTTTGAAAACTGCATTCTGCCTTGCACAGCGTTTTCTTCATGCCAATTGAACGGCCTTTTGCTCCGACTCCTGTTCAAATATCTTGAAAATTTTATGAAACTCGCACTTCCTTCCCACAGTACAGATATTGGTGCGCATCCTGTTGACCCAATTCGTTCGTCTTTGGCTCCTTTGAGTTATCTCATAGAAAAGTTTCAAAAAGGGGAATGCCCGGATTATGGTATGGTAATGCTTTACTCGCAGCATACCGGCTTGGTTTTTTTTGCTTTTGCGCTTGTTGCTGCATCCCTGCTCCACACATCTCTCGTCAACTCTCATCATCGGGTGAGCAGTGCACTTGGTGCCGTTTTTCTTATGCGGATATGGATTGCTTCTGAGATTTGATGATACTTTTATTGGCCAGTTTGGCTGGCCTACTCCTCGCACAGTTTCTGGACACCGAGCATTGACATGAGAGGACGCCCCCATTCTTCGAACATTGGTGCTCTCCCACAGACATTTGTTTCATAAAGCGGCAGACATACATTCGTCATAAGACCAAAACAATGCAAAGCCAGGACGCCGTGACTTCTAAGCGTTTGCGTAACCACAAATTCATAGCTACGGTTTGTATCTCCACTTTTCATTCCCACCTGACCTCGTTAGGTCCCTCAACTCTTCCCTATTCCTGCTATTTATCGATTTATTGTGTTCTTTAACTTACGTTATTCGCTTGCAATTATTTTAATTTAAGATTGGTCTAATGGTGGCATCAATGTCGAAAGGTCACCAATAAATTACAAGGGTTTCACACTCATCAAAACAGCATCAAATGAAGCTTCGAGACAGCAGCATTTTATCATATTTTTTATTGTTCTTCTTTATTTATCAGCTGGCAAGCATTAGCAGCATTCCTACTACGGCACGTTTCTGATTAATGATGGACATATCGAAAAATGATCCATGTGTCTACGGCATCATTACTGCAATCACATCTGCACTCGCAACCCAGATGACTCAATAATCGAACGCATAGTCTTCCATTTGTGTCAGTCACCTCACATATGGAACGGATGGAGTGATGACTGCTGTTTCAACTGGTCCCTCTCATCTCTAGTATGCCTGCATCGCGCACGCCAGAACCACACACTTAGTCGGGATATTCAGTGAGGAACAGTGAAAACCTCGTGCCAGCTCTGGATAAGATTGTCAAAGGTGTTGACATAGATAAGTCTGGATTCATCAAATTTCAGCCTGCTTTGTTTTTCTCTGAATTTCTTGAAAGCGCAAGGCGAAATGGTGGAAGTGATGTAACGGTAAAGAAAATGGTATGCAGCCGGAAGTAGGTCATAAGGCTCAGAGAATTTTGAACGCTTTGACGATTTTCCAACGCATCGCGTGTTCCGGTCAGGAGCAAGGATAGGGCGCAGCTAATCTTCGTCACCAACACATCTGCCGTGAAGCCACTACAAGTTTCCTGTCTGTACCATCGTGTAATTTGAAAAACTGTGTCTATCTCCTGGATATCCCCAGGAGGCCCGTCGCGCGGCAAAAAGGCAAAGTCAGCGGACGAGTCGCGCGCGCACTATAGGGATTTCGCGTCAAGTTAAAGAGTGTCCCATTGCACGTCCTACATCGCACATCACGCGCTGCAACTCGTCCGACGACTCTGCCTTCTTGCCGCGCGACGGGCCTCCTGGGGGTACCCCTATTTCCTTCCTTCGAACGATGAGAACGCCTGACTTGGATTTGAGTCTGTTAAGCCCTTCGGTTTGAGATGTGGTTGGTCAAAGAACAGGTGCGTTAGGCAGGATAGTTCCTTCAAAGCCACTAGTCAGGACCAGGTGCCAAGCGCCAGACTTTTTGGATTGAGAAAGAGGGATCCCCAGGAACAGGTGGCACAACATACACTGTCGCTCCTCAAAAAAGTGCGGAGCGACGACACTCTAAGGTATTCGCTTGTTTGTGTCGTGGTGCCACCATTTATCAACCACAGCATAACGTGTCCTACGCCATCTCGCGTCGAACGTAATGCTCGCGTTCCCGCGCTCATGACCCCCGTCATAGCACTGCCGGTCTCATGAAGGAAATGTAGTGTTTTCTATGGTGCTCTCTGTTTTTCTCCCCACTAATGTTCCTTATTACACTCTTTCTCCCCACTAATGTTCCTCATTACACTCCTTGCCTAACTTTAAAACAAAATGACGCATCACTTCAATTTCGACCCGTGCTTTTGAAAAGTTTCCAAATGCTTCGATTCAATTGAAGTTGACGGATTTGTCTAAACGTCGGCTCAATAAGAGATTCAGTAGAAAAAACCTGTTTGGCACAGAAGAGTCAACTGCTGCCTGACTAAATGTTTTTGAATATTGTGAAATTTAGTTTTCCACGGAAATGTTATCAGAAGATTTGGCGTCAAATTTGTTACCACAAGAAGAGCCCGTGCATTTTCGGCATGCTAGCTGACATGGAACTGATTAAATTAGGCTTGTGGAAATTCGATTTTCTAATGCAATCCGAGCGTTCTTTGTGTTTGACCCTTATGACATCTAAGCGGCGCAGCATTTCTTCTACGTTCCTCGTCGTGCCGTGCAGGCACTCAACAATAAAGGCTAATGGACTTTTCCTAATCTACGGTAAGTGGGGTTGGATTCAGTGATTTCGTGTGCCCAGATCTGATTCCACTTGGCCTTTTCGTGCTTTTGCGATAGTCAGAGCCAGAGTCTGAGGTCATACTGATGCCTTATTACGCTTGTAAGTGACAGTGGAGATGTACAGTGTAACGTTAGTAATGAAAAAACGGGAAAGAAACCGTCGAAAATTAAGAAAACAAAGTCTCTCTCTCAGCGAAAGCAGCGGAGCGAAGTAGCATTGAATTATGGGTGGGGTCAATGGCGTTGGGCGGGGCCAGTGCTGCACACTGGGCCTTAGCGCTTCGTCCTTGTCAAATCACCACGACATTTATGTATTTACGTGCTCTTCGTTTGCA
Source organism: Ostertagia ostertagi (assembly GCA_036418205.1). Lineage (NCBI taxonomy): Eukaryota > Metazoa > Nematoda > Chromadorea > Rhabditida > Trichostrongylidae > Ostertagia > Ostertagia ostertagi. Next base: position 24,612 of record MU871263.1, read on the forward strand.
TAACACTGCATTTTTTTGGGGTGAGGCTTAGTATCGACCAGTAGTTCCATGCGTTTTACGCATTCACCGATTGTGTCATATAATATTTAAAATTTTCCAATAAATGGAAGCGAATAACTCGTGGCCACTCAAAAAATCCATCGCTGTTCATTGACAGCAATAACTGGAAATGAAGCTTTTTCTCTCAAGTGTCCAAAGTTCGTCCAGGATATCTCGTGACGATAGCTCCCTTCCACTCTTATAAAGTTTTAAAGCCGACGGGGCAACTAGACGCCTGAATGTTAGTCAGTATTTCAACCCTACTTTTGACCTTCTGACCTTTCGACATCCCTTACCGAATACATTTATTGGCAGGCCATACAATTTGTGAGGAATAAGCTTAACTATCCTCTTTATTTTCGGTATATGAGGCAGTCAAAGAAAAACAAGAAAATAAGAAGTCCGCCTATTGTCGTCGATAACATCACCTTTTTCATCGCCTGTCTCGAGCACCAGAAATTAAGGTCTCTCAGCTCATTCTGTAGCTCCCAATTTTGCCTTCTTTCCCTTTTTTGATTTATCTAACTGCTGTTCCATTACAGGTTGCGCAGTAAAGTGGACCCATGGGAAGTGAGGCCCGCGCTCACCATTTTTCACATTACAGTCAAAACCTTAGCTTAGTGCCTTACCTTAATAAAGTGTAAAAGATTCGGCCTAATCAATCCTTTTTTGGGACGCGCCGTGCATCCTATTCCCTATCGAAGACGTAGTGGCACTTCGGATTCGAAATGGTCTATACCATAACCTTCGATTTCCGGCCGATATATTAGTCAGTGATTTTGTGCATGCATGATTGTGTAGGGTCCCGACTTGATCTCCGGGCGGCGGGCGTGGTAAGCGGTGCCACTGCTCACTTCACCACATACCACCTTACCTTGATAGTTGCAATCTACATATTTGCCAGAGTTCTAATATGAAGCGATTAATCCACTCACAATCAATTTATCCCTCACCCACAGGAATCT